>MKYO02032401.1:282592-324711 GCA_002013955.2 Citrus medica | reverse complement strand
TTTTATTTTCTACTACTTGTCATCCACAAACTGATGGACAAACTGAGGTTGTAAATAGAACTCTGTCTACTTTGTTGCGTGCCATTATTCAAAAGAACTTGAAAACTTGGGAAGAATGTTTGCCACATGTTGAATTTGCTTACAATAGAACTGTCCATTCAGCTACTAAATTTTCACCATTTGAGATTGTATATGGTTTTAATCCATTAACTCCTTTGGATTTATTACCTTTACCTATTGATGAGCGTGCTAGGATGGATGGTAAAAAGAAAGCTGAATTTGTCAAGCAATTGCATGAGAGAACGCGACAACACATAGAAAAGAGAACTGAACAATATGCTACTCAAGCCAACAAAGGACGTAAGCAAGTGGTTTTTCAGCCTGGAGATTGGGTGTGGGTGCATATGGGAAAGGAGAGGTTCATAGCACAAAGGCATTCCAAGTTGCTTCCAAGGGGAGATGGTCCATTTCAAGTGGTTGCACGGATCAATGACAATGCCTACAAATTGGATATTCCTGGTGAGTATAATGTAAGTGATACTTTTAATGTTTCTGATCTTTCTCCTTTCGATGTAGGTGAAGATTCGAGGACGAATCCTTTTGAAGAGAGGGGGAATGATAAGAACCATCAATGGAATACCATTAAAGCTTCAAGTGATCTTTTGCACATTCATGGAGGCCCAATTACAAGAGCTAGAGCCAAAAAGATGCAAGACATTATGAATTGGGCTTGGAGAGAAGACAAGGCATTGTGGGCATTATTCAAGCTATTGGGCAGCCAAATACACAATTTCGATCAAATGCAGAAAGGGTAAATTCGAAATAAATTTGGTATTGATTGAGCCAGAATTAATGTGTAACCTATATACCATTGGAAAGATAATTAAGTTAGCTTTCCAATGCATTTTACAGAGCTGGATTTGGAGTTCTCAAGAAGGAGTTAAAATGAATTTATTACAGCTTGTTCAGGCTTGGCAAGTTTATCAATGTGTTAGGTAAGTCTACCATTGATGATGGTGGGCTAGCATTATGTTTGTCAATGCTAACATTAATAATGGTGGGTTGGTGAAGGCTTTTAAAGCACCCTTTGACAAACCTATACTTGGAGGGTTGTTCCAATGTTTCCATTTGTATTTTTAGGGTCTTGGGTTTCTTCAGCCTATTTAAACTCAGCAACCTTGCTATGTATGACAATTAAGAGATTAATGTTATTTGAATTTGAAAGATTATTCTTTCTTTGGTTCACCTTCTCATCTATTTATTGAGTGTGGCATCAATATCATTCTCTATACCTTTGGTTCATGCTTTTCTTAAGCATTGGGTCAAGGTTTTGTTTGACACAAATCTGTTTAGAACTTTCTCTTGGGAAGTTGAAACTACAATTTAAGTGTGAGTTTCAAAGTTTCATTGTGAGATTTTCGTATCACAAAGACATGCTTCATTGATGGATCATTAAAGCCATTTAGTTTGTAATACATTGTAGACATCCTCTTGTAGTGGAAATCCAGATCTTTATCTGGAGAGAACAACACTTCATTAGATGGAACTCCCTTCTTATTTGTTCGTTAGCAGCTGTTGCTTCTCCAAGGAACTGCTCATAAATTATTCCTAAGACCTCTGAAATCTAGGCTTGAATCACCTGGAGTTGTTTGTATGAACCTAGACTTTCAAACTAATCTTTTAAAGATCCAGTAAAACGAGAACTGAACTTTTTAAGAACTGTTTGCGTTGTTGCTCCAGCCTTGAGCATTTGAACATCAATCAAGGCAGAAAATTCTTGAAATCTAGCTGGCCATTTTACTTTTGGAATGTCATCAAAAGTAAACCATGGGTTGTTTGAGGGTTTGGGAGAATAATTTTCTTGACGAGAAGCCGTAGGAATTCTATCTGAGTCTGCCTCTTCAATAATTGGTGTTGGAGGAGGTGAGGAGGGAGAAGGATTATTTGACCCTGTTGAAAGTTGAACCATAAGGAGCTTAGAGATATCAGCTAATTCTTTTTCAAAGTCTGAAGAAGAAAATGATTCCTCATTAGTGGAGGTTTCTTCTGTTTGGGATGGGGAAGCTTCATCTGATTATGAAATATGTGGTAGAACTTGGGATGAGTATTAATGCATAGGTTATTTGTCTTTTTGGGTAGATTGCGAATCAGGGACTGGTGGAGGTTGGTGATAAGCTAGAGGTGGTTCAGGCTTGGCAGGTCTAGGTTGTGGTTTAGGCGGAGCAGGGGATGAAGTATGTGTGAGATGAAACAGGCCAAAGAACTTGGCATAGTCTACTGGCTGTCGTGAACTCCGAGATTTCCCTGCGAATAACATTGGTTTTATGCACTGGGAAATATTTATTCAAAAATTTTGTTACCATTTGTTCCCATGATGTAATGCTATTAGTAGGTAATGTATTAAGTCATGAACGAGCTCTATCCTTTAAAGAAAATGAGAATAGTCTAAGGTTTACATCATCATCTGAAAAATTCTCATATTTAAATGTTTGACAAATAGCATTAACATCATTCAAATGATTATATGGGTCCTCATTTTCTAGGCCATAGAATGTTGGAAGACAATTTAGCACACTAGGTTTTAGTTCAAAACTCCTAGCAACTATATTTGGGTATCTTATGCATGATGTGCTCAAATTAGCTAAAGGACTTAAGTAGTCCTTAAATGGCCTCTCCTGTGGTTGCAAATCCATTTTATTTTTAACGTGTTTGTGTGTGCGTAGTGTTTTTTCTAATTCAAGGTCTATAGGTTCAAAATTAGGTAATAATGACCTACGACCATGCATGCAATGAATACAAAAAAAAAGAATAAAACAAATAAAAATAAATAAGAAGGAGAAATTACGGTACTAACCTTATCACGTTGTTACAACCTTTCTATAAAAACACACTAAAACAAATACTTGAAATAAATTAACAAAATAAACAAAAAATTACAAAGAAAATAACTTAAAAATTAAATTGCAGAATTGTAAAGAATAAAGAAAGAAAAGAAATTATTACCTCTAAAAGTAGATTCACTTTTATTTTTAAAATAAAAAAATACAAGAAAACAAATAAAAGAAATTATTCACAAAAATTAATTCTACAAATTAAAATTACTTACCTCTCCGGCAACAGTGCCAAAAACTTGTTGTATAAATTTTATTGAACTCGCAAGTGCACGAATCTATTGTAGAATAGATCAACGGTAACGAGTGTCGATCCCATGAGGAGGTGGATTTTAATTGTGTGTAGAATTAATTTTCTAAATGGGTGATTGGATTTGTGGTGAAAATGATTTGGATTATCCTAAAATTAGAATTAAAATGGCGAGAATAATTTGAAGAGAATTCTATTGAAATGACGTACTTTGGTATCTGGATTCGTATCAACATGCATCATGGGCTAAATGTTCCTTATTAATACCAATTAAATCATAAGGGGGGAATCCACACCTTATAAACCACACTTTAATCAATATGGTGCTAAGGGCTTATCGTGCCAAATAATAATAACCTTGTACTAGGGAGCCGGTGTAACCAAGGCGGCATCTAGACAAGATTATTATTATTTATCGACGAAAAGTCAAATCATCCACAAAAATTAGAGGGGAAAAGAAAATAAATTTATCAATTAAAGCCCATGACACATGTTGAGACTTCACCTTCAACCCAAGCTTAATAGAAAATTAGCTACTCATAATTGAACTAGGGGTAGAAAGGAAATTTATTAAAATATATAGAAAATATAAGATGGAGAAGGAATTACAGAAAATAGAGTCAAAAAATGGATTCAGAGATGTCAAATTAGGGGGAGAGAGCCCCCTTTTTATAAATGCATTGAGTAAATCATGGCCATCGGATCGAAAACATTTCGAACGCTCAGGATTGTGCCACGTCATCAGTCATCAGTACGTGGTTTGACCACGCGGGTGAACAGTAATATGGTTTGACCCGGGTTGAATAGTGACGCGGTTTGGTTGAAAATAATTCAGTGTAATGCATGTACCGTACGCGAGATTTTTGGTCCACTGATATGCTGCCACGTCATCGATCAACAATGCATAAGAATTTTAGTCCAACAGGAGCGTGACACCTTATCAGTCAATGCCACATCATCGGTCAATGCCACGTCATCGATCCGTCTATGTGAACAGTGTCGTGAACAGTAACATATACATTTCCGTACAAGTGAATAGTACCGTACATGTGAACAGTGCCATTTTTTCTTTTATGCTCCTCCTAAAGTTTTCGACCATCCTGAGTTCAAAAGTGATGTCTGTTTTACCATCTGATCTCTCGTTCATTGTGAAATGACTATGATGCCCCTAAAATACATAAAATACTTAATGAAAATAAAACGCACATAATTAAATTACAAGAAGCTTAAATACATAAAAGTAAGAGTTGTTAGTAAGGCTTGAAATGTAAAATGACGATTTTCTCCTTTATAAATATGGATTTTTTAACACTCAACACATATTTCCTTATTTTCAAAATGAACAAATTCAAATCTTCCCGTTTTCTCTTAAAATGTTAGAACTTCATTGACAAAGAGAAGAAAGAAAGTTTAGAACTTTATGTTTAAGAAACACACGCTTTTATTTCTTAATCTCCAATTCTGATTTTACAAAGGAAGAGATCATCCTATATATAGGATGAGAAGGAGACAAGCTTGATAAGATAGGACCCTTATCAACATATTTTACTTTATAAAAGCAACTAAAAGAAAACTTTAATACTTAAAGCATGACTCAGCACACTTTAATGATTACACATGACAAGCTTTACTTTTTCTAAAAGTAATAAAAGCAAACTTTACAAAAGTACGAAAAGCAAATTTTAATAATTACACACGACAAACTTATAGCTATGGAGACGAAAGATTCATGTAATCTTCGTTAGAAGAGCTATCTGTGTCGTCTTTTGCTAACTTTTTCTTTGGATGCTTGTAGGTGGGACTGCATGGTGGCCATGGGCAATGTTGTACTTTTGGACAATGTGAGGGGAATGTCACCATTTGATTAGGTGGCTAAACGTTAGGTGGACAAGTGCTGGTACTAGCTCTGGATAATGAAGGTTCTTCCAGTTGTGATGGATCTTGGAGCTACTCGAGATGCTGGCTTAAAGGTAGGAAGTCAGTCCAAGGGTCTTGAGCATCTTGGAACAAGAAATATGTGAAATATGGTTTTTCTTCTTTGATGATGACACCTGTGGGTTTTGGTTTTGAAATGGACGAAGGAATACAAATGAATATTTGTTGGTGAAGCCATCATGTTTCGCACGTCTGTCAAATTGCCAAGGCCACCCAAGTAACAAGTGTTCAACCTGCATTGGCATTACATAACAAAGCACCTTATCTTCATACTTGCCAATCCGAAAAGTCACTGGTACTTGCTTGTTCACTTTCACCTCTTCACTATCATTTAACCACTGTAGTTTGTATGGCCGTGGGTGTTTAAGTGTCAGAAGCCCTAACTTCTCTACCATGATAGTACTAGTAACATTAGTACAACGTCCTCCATCAATAATCATACTACATACTTTGTCTTGAACATAGCACCTAGTATGGAAAATGTTTTCCCGTTGCACTGCTTCATCTTCCTTTACTTGCACACTTAAAACTCTCAAAGTCAATTCCCCAAGGGCTATATACAATTCATCTTCGACATCCTCTAATGGTGGTATCTCATTCTTTTCTGTCTCATCTTCAGTTACAATCTCACCATTGTCCCGCAATACCATAACTCTTTGATTCACACATTCACTTGCGATATGCCCCCTGCCTTGACATTTAAAACACTTAATGTCACGATTCTAATAGTAAGAGTTACGGTGTTACCTTGTGTATTGTGCTTGGAGGGCTCAGATCTTAGCTTAGGTGTAGTAGATGCTCGTGGCCTCTTGTCTCGTTTCACATAGCTCGGCTTCCAAGGAGTGGAACTCGAGTTTGGGGCTTCACGAATGTTACCCCTCCTCTTCAGTTGCTACTCAATCTTGATGGCTTTGTAGACTATTTCCTCAATCTCCACATAATGTTGCAACTCAACCTTATCTGCTATCTCCCGATTAAGTCCATTTAAGAATCGTGCCATGGTAGCTTCTCTATCATCCTCTACATTTGATCTAATCATGGCAATCTCCATTTCTTTATAATAATCCTCAACGCTTCAGCTACCCTATGTAAGACGTTGTAATTTTTGGTACAAGTCTTGGTAATAGTTGTTAGGTACAAAACGATTTCTCATCAATGATTTCATTTCATCCCATGTCTCAATTGGACGTTTCCTATTTTGCCTCTTGCTTACAACAAGCTGATCCTACCAAGTAATAGCATAGTCAGAAAACTCAATCACAGCCAATTTTACTTTTTTTTGCCTCTGAATAATTGTGGCAGTCAAATATGAGCTCCATTTTCTTCTCCCATTCAAGGTATGCTTTTGGGTCAGATTTTCCTTGAAAAGATGGAATCTTCATCTGTATGCCACTTAATCCATCATCTCTATTCCTAGCTCTCCATTTCTTATCAACATGGATAATTTCATCTAATCAGCCACACATTTCTTATTAACATGGATAATTCTTCTCTGTTATCTAAGAATGAGGATGTCGAATCAAATTTTTCTGAACATTTAGCTCAAGATGACCAAACTGCTTTCCTCATAGCAGAATCCTCTGATTCTGAAGATATTTCCATCATCTCTACAGTTCAAACTGTCAACAATGTTTCCACCATTCCTAGACCTTCTCTCAAGATGTCCATTCTTCCATCTAAATTTCATAAACCTGTTCCTGTTATCGGGTTTATTGACACTGGTGCCGACACCTGTATGATTGATCCTTCTGTTCTTCTATCAGACTATTGGGAACACCATTCCAAACTTTTCAGAGCAGTTAATGGTGAAACTTTCAAAACAACTTTGATTACCAAAAAACCCATTGGTATTCAATACTTTCCGAATTGTATAATTTGGAAAAAGGTTGTAGCCTCCAAACTTCCAGATAAAGATTTACTCATAGGTTTTGACATTCTCCATTTGGTTAAACACCTCTTCCTTACCAGTTCTGGAGTTCGCTACAAACAAATGTTCTTACCCTATACATATACTCTCCGTCTGTATGCCCTTTCAGAAACACCATCTCCATACAGTCTTATCTCACAAAAGTTCTTAGAATTCTGTCCAGAAAACCATTCACAGTTCCACCATCCTTCACCTCTTTAGAAAAATGAACAATTCTTCATTCACCTTCCTTTCAAACTCAATGAAGACATAAACCCCACAAAAGCACTACACCCGGGTATGTCTCCTCATTCACCTTCCTTTCAAACTCAATGAAGACATAAACCCCACAAAAGCACCACACCCGGGTATGTCTCATTCAGACCTCCTGCTTGCCAAGCAAAAATGCTCTCAGTTACTCCAACAAGCCCTTATTGAGTTTACTGATTCAGATTGGGCTTGTCAAGCCTTTTATGTTGAAAAACAATATGAATTAGTTCGTGGAAAAAAGAGATTAGCTATTGATTACAACCCACTTAATTCTTTTCTTAAAGATGATAAGTTTCCCCTTCTAAAAATCCAGACCATGTTTGTCCATCTTCAAAGGGCTCGTATCTTGTCTAAGCTCGATTTAAAAGCTGGTTTTTGGCAACTTGGTATTTCACTAGTTGACCGTCACAAAACTGCCTTCTACATCCCTGATGCCCATTATCATTGGACTGTTATGCCTTTTGGACTTAAAGTCGCTCCGTCCTTATTTCAAAAAGCCATGACAAAAATCTTTAGTCCTATTCTTCATCTTGCATTAGTCTACATTGATGATATTTTGTTATTTTCCTATAATCATGAGAGCCACAAGAAGCTCCTTTTGGATTTATTTCACATTATGCAGGCACATGGCATCATGCTTTCTGAAAAGAAAAACAGCATAGGAAAGGAATCAATTGACTTTCTTGGCATGGTAATTAAAGACGACCAATATCAACCTAGTCCACACATTACAGTTGAATTATTAAAGTTTCCGGACACACATCTCAACAGACAATAGATCCAACAATTCCTCGGGACTGTTAATTATGTCCGTGATTTTATCCCAAAAGTTGCAATTCACACAAGCCAGCAGTCATGCATGCTAAAAAAATAGTGCCCTCCATGGGGCCCTGCTCAGACAGAAGCTATCAAGCAGCTAAAGGTGATCGCACAATCCCCTCCTTCACTTAGGATTCCCACAAATGGACACCGCATCCTCCAGACTGATGCCAACGATGATTACTGGAGTGCCATTCTTCTCGAAGAAATCTATGGCGTGCGTCATTTTTGTGCACATACAAGCGGACAATTCAAAGACTCTGAAAAGAACTACCATGTGATCTACAAAGAAATCTTGGCAGTCAAGTATGGCATTAAAAAAATTCGAATTTCATCTAATCAGCCACACATTTCTTATCAACATGGATAATTCTTCTTTTCTCAGAATTTTTGACTTCAAGAACAAGTTGCTCGCTGACAAGCAACTGCTCAATCTCAAAACCTGGTTTGCTAAGTATGACTTTACTGTTCAACACATAAAAGGCAACCAAAACCTTATTCCTGATTTTCTCACACGTCCAGCTATAAATAAACCCTCACTTATTTCTTCAATCCAAACCATTCCAGTCATAACTATGAATCACCAACTTCCTTTCAAAGCTCTCACCAAGAGAAACTTTCCCATAAACATCTCTTTCCAATCGGCTTACCAGCTACAGGATTTTGCAAAGAAATTCCTTTACAGGTTCTTCTTTAATGTTCAAACCAAAAAACCCGACCGTTTTCCTAATCTTTGCATGGAGCACCTGTTTCTCACAGGACTCACTCTCTCCTCCCTGTCCATCTGTGACGATGAACTTTAGTATATGTGGTGTCTCACCACCTTGTACGCCACAAAGTTAATTCTTCCCATCAAACCAATCCTAACTCACCTTACCACTCCTGAGTTCTCATCAGACCTCCTATGGACTCTCCTTGAAAGGTATTCCCCACTCACTTGGTGGCGTAAACAAGTCCAGCAGTAGATTACTTTTCATGGATTAGACAACATGCCAGACCAAGAAGCTAACATGTGGACTACAGTCTTCATTGTCCATAGGCCTTACTTCCAACATCCAGAAACGCAGGACTACTGGACACAAGACATGGCATATGAATGGAGAACTTATCCTTATCCATATACCCTCATTCATGACACATCCGTTACTTCGGTTCTCAAAGCCTACCTTATGGAACTAAATAATATTCATTCCCCAGCCACAGACATTCACCACACCTCTATTGGACCATCACACACTCTTGAAATTATTCCCTAAACACAAGGATGTACTCTAGGTTCAAGTTCAAGCCCTCAAGGTATCCTTGTCATTGAACAACGTCCTGACTACACCAATGTCTTATTCCAAGATGCTCAGGATCCATGGGAAGACTTTCAGTCCCTTCTCCATACTGAAAATCCCCATTATACTGTCACCACTCCAGACTCTCCTACTGCATCTACATCTCTCAGCACATGACTGAAGCTGATGAAGCAAAATACCAGCAAGCTGAGGTATACCTCGACCAACAACAAATCCATCGATACAAACGACAATATGAAAAAGACACAGGAGACGTGTCACCATCTCGTTATCCATCCACTCCATGATAATGACTTATGCATAAGCTTTTGATACACCTCTCCATGTGACTCCCGTTTGTCTTTTGTTAAAGTCCTTGTCGGTGTACTTTACTTTTGTTAAAGTCCTTGTCGGTGTGCTTTACTTTTGTTAAAGTCCTTGTCGGCGTGCTTTACTTTTGTAAATGTCTTTATTGGTGTGCTTTGCTTTAGAATCATTCGAGAGGTCCTGTTCTCAATGATTTTCTATAAATAGGACCTTCGGCTTCAGTTGTAAAAAAGGTCATCAAGAAATAAAAAATCCAGTTCTATACATTATGTTTCCCTGGAACTCTCTCTCTCTTCTAGGAATCAAAGCAATTATTTAGATTAATACTGATATGCTCACCTCCAAATTTTCTACACTGAGTATGCTTTGCACTTGCCTTAAGCCTAAGGATCCTATGCATTAGAAAGGTCCTGTTTTTATCCTCCAAAACTGATTTTATAAAATGACAGTATTTTCTCACAACATTCACCCTCTTTGAAGGCCCTGAGTGCCGAGTTTTCGGGTGGTATCGTGAAAAACTATTTTCAACTATGATTTCAGATTTGGTATTAAATGGATAAGTGTATATCGGCTGGAAACCCGAACTTGCACTAGATCTTCCCACACCATACACTACTTCTGATGCTTTGATGATCTTAGCTGACACGGACACAATTCCAACTATCATTCAAGTCCCCAAACAAATCCAGAAGCAAAAATTGCTCAAACTCATGCCTCTTGAATGGCTAACCAACTATGAGCACTTTCACCAAAATTCTAAACCAATACAAACCACAGAAGCCACATTTGACAGACGACCAAATGGTCAAGTCAAACTGTCTTTTCAAACTCCTAACACCAAGCCTGTTTCAGACAGTCCACAGCTTTCCTATACTGCTATGATCACAACAGTTCAAACTGGTCATGAAAAGAAACTTCCTATTCATGGTTTTTCCTCCGAATGGTATCCAGTATATCCCGGTAAAATCAATGGTCATTTCCTATAGGATGTTCCTGAAGCCCATATGTTCAATCCGAATTGTCCTTGCTTGGATGATACGGATATTGATGAAGAATTGAGAGTTATGCCGAGAAAGAAAAAGAAGAAGAAAAAAATCTTCTTATCCACCATCTTGCAAATCTTTTCCTCCACAACTTCCACCAAATCCCAAACTTCTTGTCCAACCAATCAGATCTTGCCTTATGTTTTCAAGCCACTCCTATGAGGAATCATTTCCTCCGCTTGAAAAACAAACAGACACACAAACCCGAGTTACATCCAAACCTTTTGTCCAATCTTCAGTTATAGCCTCTTGGCAACCTGAAGAGCCAAAACAGTATGAAGTTGTTTTAAACTGGCAAACCAAAAACGCCAGTGCTCAGAATCAAACTCTTCAGCAACTCGGTAAGAAAATTGATCGTGTTGCCAGTCAAGTCTCTCAGACTGAGACTAAAGTTGATTCAATCAGCAGTCGTCTTGATCAGATGCATATACATCTCCAAGATCGGATCTCCGAACTCGACACCGATCTCCGACGAATGATCAACAACCACATTTGGGGTCCAGAGTTCAATAAAAAAGAAGCTGAGATCAGAAAACTCAAAGGTGAATTATCGAGAATTGATGCTGAAAAGACTCGACCTTCCCTTTTTACTCAACCACAACCAACACCGGTATCTCCTCCGTTCTTTAAAACCTATACACCTTACTACTCACCATCCAGACCTCAACAACCTGTTTCTAATAAGTTCTTTAGGTTCTCACACCTTCAACCAACTCCTCAACCATCTTCACCTAGAAAATCGAAATCTAAGGTCAAAATTTCAGAACCAAAGCCAAAGGTTCCTTCATTTTCCTCTACCTCCACCATACCTCCAGAAGATTTGCCACAGGTTATTCTTGAGCCTTTTAAGAAAGACAAAGACCCAGTGGATTAGTATCATTATCATACTATCCAGCACCAATCTTCTGACTCCTCTAAGCCAGAAACAGTCGATGAGTCAAACCCATATGAGTCCAACCCATCTTCTTCACACTCCTCCACAAAATCAGACGGAACCTCAACTGACTTTGAGTCCGAATATGCTGACATTACAGGCATATTAATGGCCACTAAATCACCTATTGTCGAAGATCATCCTTCTAATCAAGCATCTCAAATAGACCTAATGCCACCACCAGTCCATGAACACTCAACAAAACCATCTTTAGCATCTTGGTTTACATTTGATGACATTCCTTGTCACAAATGGTCTGCCAGACTCCAAGAATTTGCTGCATGGATTGATCTCCAAGGTACCAAACCTAATGCTCAACCCCAAGCCGTTCTTCGTGAATTCATGGCCCGATCTACGGGTTCTCTACGAGACTAGCTAGAAAGCTTAGGTGAATACCGAAATATCCAATTCATGGAATCCCCAATTGGAACTGCCCTCAATCTTATTCATGAACAATTCATTGGTGAAAAAACTGCTTCCACTGATGCAGACAGAAAAGAATATCACCAGATGAAGTGTTGTTCTCTCAAAAGACACCTTCTAGATGCTCATTACAAAAGAATGAGTATTCTATTTTACAAGCTGAATGGATTCAATGAGCTATCTCTTAAACATGTCTTCATAGCCTCTCTTTCTCCTGAATTACAACCAGATCTTCAAAGAAAACTTACAACAACTAATCTGAGCATAGTTGATATATCTTTGGGAAAGATTTTTCAAATGGCCATACTATTTCTTGATAAAATCTGTGAGCAAAAAGAATTCTTCAAAGATCTCATGGAAGACAAAAAAATCCTTTTCTCAGGCTTGTCACAAACCTTATCTCAAAATCGAGTGTAAGGATGAAAAGAAATGTGTTTGTCCAACCACAAAGAAAAGGCATTTCCAGAAACACTTCCACAAGAAATCATCCTCCAAAAAACCTTTTTGGTATTTCAAAAAGAAAGATGTTTCTCAATACCGAAAGAAAAAATCCAATCGTTATTTCATCTGCAAGAAACGCGGTCACTTTGCCCGAAATTGTCCTCATAAATCTGCGAAAATTGTTCGTCATATCCAATATCTTCAACATTCTTCTCTGTTATCTGAGAATGAGGATGTCAAATCAAATTTTCCTGAACAGTCCGCTCAAGATGACCAAACTGCTTTCCTCATAGCAAAATCCTCTGATTATGAAGATATTTCCGTCATCTCTACAGTTCAAACTGTCAACCATGTTTTCACCATTCCTAGACCTTCTCTCAAGATGTCCATTCTTCCTTCTAAACTTCATAAACCTGTTCTTGTTATCGGGTTTATTGACACTGGTGCCGACACCAGTATGATTGATCCTTCTGTTCTTCCATCAGACTATTGAGAACACCATTCCAAACTTTTCAGAGCAGTTAATGGCGAAACTTTCGAAACAACTTTGATTACCAAAAAACACATTGATATTCAATACTTTCTGAATTGTATAATTTAGAAAAAAGTTGTAGCCTCCAAACTTCTAGATAAAGATTTACTCATAGGTTTTGACATTCTTCATTTGGTTAAAAGCCTTTTCCTCACCAGTTCTGGAGTTCGCTACAAACAAATGTTCTTACCCTATACAGATACTCTCCGTCTGTATGCCCTTTCAGAAACACCATCTCCATACAGTCTTATCTCACAAAAGTTCTTAGAATTCTGTCCAGAAAACCATTCACAGTTCCACCATCCTTCACCTCTTTGGAAAAATGAACAATTCTTCATTCGCCTTCCCTTCAAACTCAATGAAGACATAAACCCCACAAAAGCATCACACTCGGGTATGTCTCCTTCAGACCTCCTGCTTGCCAAGCAAGAATGCTCTCAGTTACTCCAACAAGGCCTTATTTAGTTTACTGATTCAGATTGGGTTTGTCAAGCCTTTTATGTTAAAAAACGATCTAAATTAGTTCGCGAAAAAAAGAGATTAGTTATTGATTACCAGCCACTTAATTCTTTTCTTAAAGATGATAAGTTTCCCCTTCCAAAAATCCAAACCCTGTTTGTCCATTTTCAAGGGCTCGTATCTTCTCTAAGTTCGATTTAAAAGCTGGTTTTTGGCAACTTGGTATTTCACCAGTTGACCGTCACAAAACTGCCTTCTGTATCCCTGATGCCCATTATCAATGGACTGTTATGCCTTTTGGACTTAAAGTCGCTCCCTCCTTATTTCAAAAAGCCATGAAAAAAATCTTTAGTCTTATTTTTCATCATGCATTATACTACAATGATGATATTTTATTGTTTTCCTCTGACCATGAGAGCCACCAGAAGCTCCTTTTGGATTTCTTTTACATTGCGCAGGCACATGGCATCATGCTTTCCGAAAAGAAAAGTAGTATAGGAAAGGAATGAATTGACTTTCTTGGCATGGTAATTAAAGACGGCCAATATAAACATGGTCCACACATTGCAATTGAATTATTAAAGTTTCCGGACACACATCTCAACAGAAAGGAGATCCAACAATTCCTCGGGATTGTTAATTATGTCTGTGATTTTATCCCAAAAGTTGCAATTCACACAAGCCAGCTATCATGCATGCTCAAAAAACAGTGCCCTCCATGGGGCCCTACTCAGACAGAAGTTGTCAAGTAACTAAAGGTGATCGCACAATCCTTTCCTCCACTCAGGATTCCCACAAATGGACATCGTATCCTCCATACTGATGCCAACGATGATTACTGGAGTGCCATTCTTCTTAAAGAAATCCATGGCATGCGTCATTTTTGTGCACATACAAGCAGAAAATGCAAAGACTCTGAAAAGAACTACCATGTGATCTACAAAGAAATCTTGGCAGTCAAGTATGGCATTAAAAAATTTGAATTTCATCTAATCAGCCACACATTTCTTATCAACATGGATAATTCTTCTTTTTCCAAAATCTTTGACTTCAACAATAAGTTGCTCTCTGACAAGCAACTGCTCAATCTCAAAACCTGGTTTGCGAAGTATGAATTCACTGTTCAACACATAAAAGGCAACCAAAACCTCATTCCCAATTTTCTCACACGTCCAGCGATAAATAAACCCTCACTCATTTCCTCACTCCAAACCATTCCAGTCATAGCTATGAATCGCCAACTTCCTTTCAAAGCTCTCACCCAGAGAAACTTTCCCATGAACATCTCTTTCCAATCGGCTTACCAGCTACAGGCTTTTGTAAAGAAATTCCTTTACAGGTTCTTCTTTAATGTTCAAACCAAAAAAACCCGATCGTTTTCCTAATCTTTGCCTGGAGCACCTGTTTCTCACAGGACTCACTCTCTCCTCCCTGTCCATCTGTGACGATGAACTTTGGTACATGTGGTGTCTCACCACCCTGTATACCACAAAGTTAGTTCTTCCCATCAAACAAGTCCTAACTCACCTTACCACTCCTGAGTTCTCACCAGACCTCTTATGGACTCTCCTTGAATGGTATTCCCCACTCACTTGGTGGCGTAAACAACTCCAGTAGTTGATTACTTTTTATGGATTAGACAACATGCCAGACCAAGAAGCTAACATGTGGACTACAGTCTTCATTGTCCATAGGCCTTACTTCCAACATCCAGAAACGCGGGACTACTGGACACAAGACATGGCATATGAATGGAGAACTTATCCTCATCCATATACCCTCATTCATGACACATCCGTTACTTCGGTTCTCAAAGCCTACCTTATGGAACTAAACAATGTTCCTTCCCCGGCCACAGACATTCACCAGACCTCTATTGGACCATCACACAATCTTGAAATTATTCCCAAAATACAAAGATGTACTCCAGGTTCAAGTTCAAGCCCTCAAGGTATCCTTGTCATGGAACAACAATGTCTTATTCCAAGATGCTCAGGATCCATGAGAAGACTTTCAGTCCCTTCTCCATATTGAAAATCCCCGTTATACTGTCAAGACTCCAGACTCTCGTGCTACATCTACATTTCAGCACATGACTGAAGCTGATGAAGCAAAATACCATCAAGCTGAGGTATACCTCGACCAACGCCAAATCCGTCGGCACAAACGACAATATGAAAAAGACACAGGAGACGTGTCACCATCTCATTATCCATCCACTCCATGATAATGACTTATGCACAAGCTTTTGATACACCTCTTCATGTGACTCCCGTTTGTATTTTGTTAAAGTTCTTGTCGATGTGCTTTACTTTTGTTAAAGTCTTTGTCAGTGTGCTTTACTTTTGTTAAAGTCCTTGTCGGCGTGCTTTACTTTTGTAAATGTCTTTATTGGTGTGCTTTGCTTTATAATCATTCGAGAGGTCCTATTCTCAATCATTTTCTGTAAATAGCACCTTTGGCTTCAGTTGTAAAAAAGGTTATCAAGAAATAAAAAGTCCAGTTCTATACATTATGTTTCCCTAGAACTCTCTCTCTCTTCTAGGAAGCAAAGCAATTATTTAGATTAATAATTATACGCTCACCTCCAAATTTTCTACACTGAGTATGCTCTGCACTTGCCTTAAGTCTAAGGATTCTGAGCATCAGAAAGGTCCTGTTTTTATCCTCCAAAACTGATTTTATAAAATGACGGTATTTTCTCACAACGTTCACCCTCTTTGAAGGCCCCGAGTGTCGAGTTTTCGGGTGGTATCGTGAAAAACTATTTTCAACTATGATTTCGGATTTGGTATTAAATGGATAAGTGTATATCGGCTGGAAACCCGAACTTGTGGACTACTGGTCCAAAGTATAGTTTTAACTGTTGTAGTTCTGGTATGACAATGCCACGTACAAGTACCCATTGAAATAATGTATGGTGTGGGAAGATCTAGTGTATGATTTTGTAATCGATACACTATTTTTGATGGAGAGTTGCAATCTTTGATGTGGGCGTTTGTTCTGCTCCTTGGAGTTAGATTTGAACCTTAAGAGTTGTTGGAAAGTTAAGGTCTTCAAGAGAGAGGTTGAAATTTGGGTAAAAGGTTAATAAGACACTACCAGCATAGAGGGTTGTCAGAACGGTTCCTACGACAGTGTGTTGGTACTCTTTGAACCTAGTGTCTAGGAGAGAAATTCTAGCTATGACAGGTAAGCCATTTCTGCCATGAAGAGTGAGAATTAAGCGTACACCTCCAAGATGGAGGTGCGTGTACCCTTCTTGTTTCCAGTTGGCGATGAGATTTGAGGGTATTTCCATAGTGACATATTGTTCACTCTAAGAGGCTTGTAAAGCACACTGATCTAGTCTAGATGACTGGATTTATTCTTTTGGGATTGGTCTTTTAGTGGAAATCAGAGTTTGGATACTTCTAGTGAAAGAAGTTTTCTGTTTGTAGAGATTGTAAGGACTCATGATGGGAAACTGAGACTCATTGATTTGAGCAGATTCTGGAATATAGGAATATTTAACAAGATTCTCAATTTTGGAGGCTATGTGCTTAGAACATGATTTGGGAAGAGATAGAGTAGAAGAAAGAGAGATATGGGATGAAGATGATAAAGGAAATGAAGTTAACGTTGTATTTGTTTCCATGGTTGAAGAGGTCTTCTTCTAGGAGATCAAATAAGATTTTTCAAATCCCAGTGGGTAGTTGTACGTGGCGTTGTTATACCAGAACTACAACAGTTAAAACTGTACTTTGGACTAGTAGTCCGCAAGTTCAGGTTTCCAGTCGATATACACTTATCCATTTAATGCCAAATCCGAAATCATAGTTGAAAATAGTTTTTCACGATACCACCTGAAAACTCGGCACTCAGGGCCTTCAAAGAGGGTGAACGCTGTGAGAAAATACCATCATTTAATGAAATCGGTTTTGGAGGATAAAAACAAGACCTTTCTGATGCACAGGATCCTTAGGCTTAAGGCAAGTACAGAGCATACTCAGTTTAGAAAATTTGGAGGTGAGCGTATCATTATTAATTTAAATAATTTTCTTTGATTCCTAGAAGAGAGAGAGAGTTCTAGGGAAACATAATGGATAGAACTAGATTTTTTATTTCTTAATGAGCTCCCCACAACTGAAGCCGAAGGTGCTATTTATAGAAAATCATTGAGAACAGGACCTCTCGAATGATTCTAAAGCAAAGCACACAAATAAATCTTCGGCCACCAATCAACCTACTCCAGCTCAATCTCAAGCCCCCATTGGTCAAAAATCGTCAAATGGTTCATGGTTCACCTTTGATGATATTCCATCTTCTAAATGGCGTGATTACCTTAATGGGATGTCTGCCTGGATTGACCTCCAAATGCTACGGCCTGGAGCAACCACTCAATCAGTCCTTAGAGAATTTGCTACTCGTGTTACGGGTGCACTAAGAGATTGGTTTGATTCTTTGGGACAATACAAACAGTTACAGTTCGTTCAACTACCATAAGTCTCAAGTGCCCTTGCAGTTCTCCATGATCAATTCCTTGGAGACCCATCTGCAGTTTTTGAAGCTGCAAGACGAGACTATCTCAACATGAAATGATGTTCCCTCAATGCTAAGGATCTTGATTTCCATTACAAATGCATGTCTTTGTTGTTCTACAAGCTTAATGGATCCAATGAGCCAACATTGAAGCATGTCTTTCTGGCTTCCCTTCCCGACGAACTTCAACCAGACATACAAAGACAACTTACAGCATCCAATCTTAACCTTGACAACATCTCTCTTGGAAAAATCTTCCAACTTGCCAAAACTTGCCTTAACAAACTTTATGAGCAGAAGTAGTTTTTCAAAGAACTATTGAAAGAGAAAGAACCATTTAGGAGTGCCTGCAAAAAGCCCTAAGCCCTACTTGCAGATCAAATGCAAAAAGAAAAAGGATTGTGATTGCAGTCCTAAAAAGAAAAAGCATTTTTGGAAATACAGATATCCAAAATTTTCATCAAAGCCTCGTAGGTCCAAAAAACCTTATATATTCTTCCGAAAGAAATCATCTTCTTCCAAGGAATTCCAACGGAAGAAATCCAGCAGTTGTTTCATCTGTAAGAAAAAAGGCCACTATGCCAAAGACTGTCCCAAAAAAAAAGAAAAATCCATCCGGTTAGTCGAGCATCTTCAAGCTACTACCGACTACTCTCCAGCAAAAGATGAACTAGAATTTTGTTTCTCTGAACAAGATGAACCCAATGATGAAACCATGTTCACACTGCAAAACTCCTCTGATGATTAACACAGTGATCAGTCCCAAGTTATTTTCCACTAACAGTTGATGACCCTTGATACTACTGTTCCTATTCCCTCCATTAAACTCCACATTTTGCCCACAAAGTTCCAAAGGCTCATTCCAGCAATTGGTCTTATAGACACTGGTGCCCAGCGCAGTATGTTAAACCCCAACATTCTTCCACCTGAATACTGGACAAAATACGAAGAAAATTTCAGAGCTGTTAATGGCAAATTTTTCACTACCTCTTTGATTACCACCAAATCCATTGGTATTCAAATCTTTCCCAATTGTGTCATCGGGACCAACGTCATTGGTTCCACTCTTCTTAACAAGGATATCTTGTTAGGTTTTGACATCCTTCACCTGATCAAACACCTCCAAATCATTCCCACTGGAATCCAAGTCAAATCCATGTTTAAACCATTTACAGACATTTTGAAACTTTACAATTTGTCTGACACTCCCCTATCCTACCAGGATATTTCCACCAAACTTTTGAGTTTCTGTCCTGAGTCCCATTATGAGTTTACCCATCCAAACCCATTGTGGAAAAATAAGTCTTTCTTCATTAAGTTACCTTTCAAACTAAATGAAAACATTAACCCAACCAAAGCTACTCACCCAGGAATGAGTCCTTCTGACTTACTCCTAGCCCAAAAGGAATGTTCCCAACTGTTAGCCCAAGGTCTCATTGAGCCCACAAGTTCTCTATGGGCTTGCCAAGCCTTTTACGTTGAAAAGCATTTTGAAATTGTTCGAGGAAAGAAACGCTTAGTCATTGATTATCAACCACTTAATATGTTTTTGCAAGACGACAAGTTTCCTTTACCCCGCCGACAGAGCATGTTTACTTTTCTCAAAGATGCCCAAATCTTTTCAAATTTTGATTTAAAATCAGGTTTTTGGCAATTAGGCATTGAACCCTCTGAGTGTTACAAAACTACCTTTTACATCCCAAATGCCAATTTTCAATAGATCGTCCTACCCTTTGGCCTCAAGACTGCCCCATCCATTTTTCAAAAGTGCATGGTCCAAATCTTCCAACCCATTCTGCATCATGCATTGATTTACATTGATGACATTTTGCTTTTTTCAGGTTCACATAATGAACATCGCTAGCTGTTAACTCAATTCTATGATATTGTCCAAAGTCATGGAATTATGCTATCAGCCAAGAAGAGTACCATCGCCACAGATAACATTGAATTCCTTGGTATGATCATAAAAGATGGCCACTACTAGCCAGGAAAGCACATTGCCCAAGAATTGCTTCACTTTCCAGATCAGCAGCTTTCCAAAAAGCAAGTTCAACAGTCTCTTGGCATCATCAATTACATCAGAGATTTCATCCCACATGTGGATCACTACACTCATCACCTCTCGGCTTTATTGAAAAAGAAACCCCCATAATGGAATGATGACCACACAATTGCTGTCATTACTCTCAAGCAAATTACGTAAAATCCGCCTCCTTTAAAGCTGATTACTGATGGAAAGCGCATATTGCAGACAGACGCTAGTGATGACTCATAGGGTGCTATTCTCCTCGAAGAACTCGATGGAAAAGAACACTTTATCGCTTATGCTAGTGGACACTTCTTTGCCACACAGAAACACTACCATAACGTCTTCAAAGAAATCTTAGTGGTAAAGAATGGCATTAAAAAGTTTGAGTATCACCTTATTGGACATCACTTTCTCATCCGCATGGACAGTTTAGCCTTCCCCAATATTTTCAATTTCAAAGGTAAAACTGTTTCAGAAAAAATGTTACTCTACTTAAAAGATTGGTTTGCAAAATATGACATTTCAGTTAAGCATATAAAAGGGTCCCAGAACCTCATCCCTGATATGCTCTTCAGACTCTCCAAACTAGAAAACCCTCTCACCCTGGTTTTTATAACATACCACTTTCCAATCATCTTCATGGCTACCTCTCTCCCACCAGAAGCTCTCACCAAGAAAAACTTTCCCCTTAACAAAACTTTCACTTCTGTCTTTGCTATCCAAGAATTTGCACGAAAAACTGTTTTCCGCTTCTTCATGAAAGCCTACCTCTTGGCAGACTCATTTCCATTTTCTACCTTCCACCCGAAAAATCTGTTTCTCACAGGTTTAACCCTTGATCCATCCAGAGAAATCACTGGAGATGAGTTATGGTACATCTGGTGCCTAACTGTTCTCTATGCCACCAAACTAGTCCTACCCATTGCTCCCACTTTAGAAACTCTCCTTAATCCAGATAAAGCCACCTCTCTTACTTGGACATTACTTGAATGGTTTTCTCCCATTCCATGATGGAGAAAGAAACTCCAACAACTGTCAGAGATTTACAATCTTGAACGTATGCCTACCTCTGAAGCACAACTGTTTACATTAGTATTCATCATTCACAGGCCATACTTTCAGCATCCAGATACAAATCTCTTTTGGACTCAAGATCAAGTGTATGAATGGTTCACTGCACCTCACCCAACCATCATAGACAATGAAATCCAATCTACCCTGCACAACTACCTTTGCCAATTAAATCACCAGACTACACCACATAAGGATATCTTTCACACATCCTTAGATCCTCAACATGACCTCATTATGATCCCTACTCCATCCGCCATATCCAAGCCAAAGTCTACAGGAATCATCATCAAAGAAGAAAAGCCTGATTACTCTGACTTCCTTTACCAAGACTCCCAAGACCCATGGGAAGAATTCCTTCCTCTAAGTCAACATCTCCAACAGTTCCCCCAACCAACAATGATTGAACTAGGCTCATCATCACAACCTTCCAAATCCGATAAGGCCACTCAGACACTAAACCCAATGCCCCAGTCATCCCCACTCAAACCAGGATATAGACGAGATTGCCCTTATCCACCTTGCTGTGGTCCCCACTGTAAGCATCCAAAACTCTCCAAAACCTTTTTCCCAATAACCTCTTGTGACACCGACCTAGATGAAACTAAAAGCTCCTCCGAAGATAACTACATGAATCTCTACTCTCCATAAAGTCGTTTGTCATATTGTAATAATTATGTTCGATCTTTTCCTAGGGATGTAGGAGTATTCAACAAGGTGTTCGATCTTATTGGCAGTATGAGAAGTACAAGATTTAGGTAAAGAAAGAGTAAATGAAAGAGTAACAGGATTTGAGGGAGTTGAAGAGGAAGTGGAAGCCATGAATGAAAGGTCTCTCTACTCCTGAAATCTAGTGATCAAAATAGAATAAAGATACTTAAATTATACCATTTTGAACGTGGAAAACGAATTTGAGAAAACCAAAATTTTCAAGAGAGAGAGAAAATTACAACATGACAAACGATTAATGATGTACATTAATCTACTATTTGTTGTACTTCTTCTTATACAATGTGCTCTTTTCATACTAGTCATATTAGTGTAATACAACTTTGGTATTATACATTATGATCATCATTACCCAACATCATTAAACCAATCATTTTGTACATTATGATCATCATTAAAGTTAATCTAATGATAATACTAGCTTTAAAATCATATTACACAAATAATTACCCAAAATGGTATAACAATGCCTTGGTAAACAGTTGTGCCTTGTTTACAATAATTTGTGATAATTAAATTAAACTAAGATTATGACCACACAAAATCTTTTATAATTTCCTTGCCTATTCTAGTATGTGCATTGTCAACACTAGACAAAGGAAAAATTGGAATGACTCAAGACCAATACCTCTCATTCATGGCTTCCACTTCCTCTTTAACTCCCTCAAATCATGTTACTCTCTCATCTACTCTTTCTTTACCTAAATCTTGTACTTCTCATAGTGCCAATAAGATCGAAAACCTTGTCGAATATTCCTACATCCCTGAATCCGCCCAGATTAATGAATCCTTTTACCCTCTCATAAGCCCTTACCAGCTGTATAAACGACCTAGTTCCTTTACCTACAGTATCTGTATTCTCATATCTACTCGCCGCCCTCAACCTAAAGAATATATCCAGTCTTCTCTCCTGGATCAATGTGCTCTTCAAGCAACCTCTGTTGAGCAATATGTCACTCTAGAGATACCCTCATAATTGATTTCCCACAGGAAACGAGAAAGTTATACCCATCTCCATCTTGGAGGAATCCGGTTAATCCTTACCCTTCATGGGAGAAAAGGGTTACCGGTCACAGCTCACCTTGCTATGCTTGATACTCAGTTCAAACAATACCAAGATGTTGTTATAGGCAATGTCCTTACCACCTTTCATGCAGGAAGTGTTTTACTCACTTTCTATCCCAATTTCAATCTTTCTCTCCAAGATACCAACTTGCCCACAACCTTGAGAGTTCAAGTTCAAATTCAAGGAGCAGAACAAATTTCTTCCGCCAAAATTGCCACCCTACACCACCAACTGGTCTATAGGCTTCAAAATCATGCCTTAGATCTACCCACTCCAGAACATCACTCTGACACCCTTATGGTGTTAGCCGAATCTGACCAAATCCCAACAATCATCCAGGTCTCCAGACAAATTCCTCGCCATGAGCTTATGCCTCTTGAATGGATCTCTAACTATGAGCAGTTTCATAACAATACAGCTCCCATTCAGACATCTGAAAGCATGTTAGAACGACGCCCTGATGACATAGTCTGAATGACTTTTAAACCACCTCCCAGTGCTCCTAAAGAGCCCCCTCGGCTCTCCTTTACCTATTCCTCAATGATTACAGCTGTTCAGATAGCTCAGGAAGATCTACCCATTACAGGGTTCAATTCTGAAGGATACCCTGTTTATCCGGCCAAACAAAATGGCCACTTCCTTTGGGATGTCCCCGGCTTCGGCATGTGTGACCCAACTTGTCCCTGCTGGGATGATTGGGAAGAGGATGATGATTATGCCACTAAAAGGAAAAAGAAACCCAAAAAGAAAAAACCTCAAAACTTGTATCAACACTATGACCCCAAACCACCAAAAGATCCTCCTCATCTACCAGCTCATTTACCCATCTACCACAAAGAACTTAAATGGATTGCAAAGAATTGCAAATTTGAGATTCCATTACCAATCCTAACCCAACCATTTTTCGTCTAACCACTGGCTTGTATGATGTTTTCTGGGTGGAAGGTAGAAAATAGAAATGAATCTGCTAGACGGTAAGCTTTCATGAAGAAGCGAAAAACAGCTTTTCTTGCAAATTCTTGGATAGCAAAGACATAAGTGAAAGTTTTGTCAAAGGGAAAGTTTTTCTTGGTGAGAGCTTCAGGTGGAAGAGATGTAGCCATGAAGATGATTAGAAAGTGGTAGGTTGTAGAAACCAGGGTGAGAGGGTTTTCTGGTTTGGAGAGTCTGGAGAGCATATAAGGGATGAGGTTCTGGGACCCCTTTATATGCTTAACTGAAATGTCATATTTTATAAACTAATCTTTTAAGCGGAGTAACATTTTTTCTGGAACAGTTTTACCTTTGAAATTGAAAATATTGGGGAAGGATGGACTGTCCATGCGGATGAGAAAGTGATGTCCAATAAGATGATACTTACAATTTTTGATGCCATTCTTTACCGCTAAGATTTCTTTGAAGACGTTATGGTAGTGTTTTTGTGTGTCAGAGAAGTGTCCACTAGCGTAAGCGATTAAATGTTCTTTTCCATCGAGTTCTTCGAGGAGAATAGTACCCCATGAGTCATCACTAGCATCTGTCTACAATATGCGCTTTCCATCAGTAATCAGCTTTAAAGGAGGCAGATTTTGCGCAATTTACTTGAGGGTAGTGACAACATTTGTGTAGTCAGCATTCCACTCAGGGGGCTTTTTTTTCAATAAAGCCAACATGTGGGATGAAATCTCTGATGTAGTTGATAATGCCGAGAAACTATTGAACTTGCTTTTTGGAAAGCTGCTGGTTTGGAAAGTGAAGCAATTCTTGGGCAATGTGCTTTCCTTGCTGGTAGTGGCCATCTTTTATGATCATACCAAGGAATCCAATGTTATCTGTGGCGATGGTACTTTCTTTGGCGGATAACATAATGCCATGATTTCGGACAATAGCATAGAATTAAGTTAACAGCTGGCGATGTTCATCATGTTAAATCAATGCATGATGCAAAATGGGTTGGAAGATTTGGACCATGGACTTTTGAAAAATGGATGGGGCAGTCTTGAGGCCAAAGGGTAGGACGGTCCATTGAAAATGGGCATTTGGGATGCAAAAGGCAGTTTTGTAACACTCATAGGGTTTAATGCCTAATTACCAAAAACCTGATTTTAAATCAAATTTTGAAAAGATTTGGGCATCTTTGAGAAAAGTAAACATGCTCTGTCGGTGGGGTAAAGGAAACTTGTCGTCTTGTAAAAACATATTGAGTGGCTGATAATCAATGACTAAGCGTTTCTTTCCTCGAACAATTTCAGAATGCTTTTCAACATAAAAAGCTTGGCAAGCCCATGGAGAACTTGTGGGCTCAATGAGACCTTGGGCTAACAGATGGGAACATTCCGTTTGGGTTAGGAGTAAGTCAGAAGGACTCATTCCTAGATGGGTAGCTTTGGTTGGGTTAACATCTTCATTTAGTTTGAAAGGTAACTTAATGAAAAAAGACTTATTTTTCCACAATGAGTTTGGATGGGTAAACTCAGAATGGGACTCTGGACAGAAACTCAAAAGTTTGGTGGAAATATCCTGGTAGGACAGGGGAGTGTCAGACAAATTGTAAAGTTTCAAAATGTCTGTGAATGGTTTAAACATGGATTTGACTCGGATTCCAATGGGAATGATTTGGAGGTGTTTGATTTGGTGAAGGATGTCAAAACCTAACAAGATATCCTTATTAGGAAGAGTGGAACCAATGACCTTGGTCAAGATGACACAATTGGGAAAGATTTGAATACCAATGGGTTTGTTGGTAATCAAAGAAGTAGTGAAAAATTTGCCATTAACAGCTCTGAAATTTTCTTCGTATTTTGTCCAGTATTTAGGTGGAAGAATGTTGGGATTTAACATGCTGCGTTGGGCACCAGTGTCGATGAGACCAATTGTTGGAATGGGCCTTTGGAATTTTGAGGACAAAATGTGGAATTTGATGGAAGGAATAGGAACAATAGTAGTATCAAGGGACATTAATTGTTAGTGGAAAATAACTTGGGACTGATTACTGTCTGAATGGGAATGATTTTGCAGTGCGAACACGGTTTCATCATTGGGTTCATCTTGTTCAGAGAAACAAAATTCCAGTTCATCTTTTACTAGAGAGTAGTCGGTAGTAGCTTGAAGATGCTCGACTAACCGGATGGATTTTTCTCTTTTGTTGGGACAGTCTTTGGCATAGTGGCCTTTTTTCTTATAGATAAAACATCTGCTTGATTTTTTCCATTGGATTTCCTTGAAAGAAGATGATTTCTTTAAGAAGAATCTGTAATATTTTTTGGACCTGCGAGGCTTTGATGAAAATTCTGGATATCTGTATTTTTAAAAATGCTTTTTCTTTTTAGGACTACAATCACAATCCTTTTTCCTTTTGCATTTGATCTGCAAGTATGGCTTTTTGCTGGCACTCCTAAATGGTTCTTTGTCTTTCAATAGTTCTTTGAAAAACTGCTTCTGCTCACAGAGTTTGTCAAGGAAAGTTTTGGCAAGTTGGAAGATTTTGCCAAGAGATATGTTGTCAAGGCTAAGATTAGAGGCTATAAGTTGTCTTTGTATGTCTGGCTGAAGCTTGTCGGGAAGGGAAGCCAGAAAGACATGCTTCAATGTTGGCTCATTAAATCCATTAAGCTTGTAGAACAACAAAGACATGTGTTTATAATGGAAATCAAGATCCTTAGCATTGAGGGAACAATATTTCATGTTGAGATAGTCTCGTCTTGTAGCTTCAAAAACTGCAGATGGGTCTCCAAGGAATTGATCATGGAGAACTGCAAGGGCACTTGAGACTTCTGGTAGTTGAACGAACTGTAATTGTTTGTATTGTCCCAAAGAATCAAACCAATCTCTTAGAGCACCCGTAAAACGAGTAGCAAATTCTCTAAGGACTGATTGAGTGGTTGCTCCAGGCCGTAGCATTTAGAGGTCAATCCAGGCAGACATCTCATTAAGGCGATCACGCCATTTAGAAGATGGAATATCATCAAAGGTGAATCATGGACCATTTGATGATTTTTTACCAGTTTGAGCTTGAGATTGAGCTGGAGGAGGTTGATTGGTGGCTAAAGATTCAGGCATTTCTTCTTCAACGTTAGAGGGAATATCAACATAGGGGTCTGTGTGAGAAGTTTAGCCTTGAGTAGGTTGGTCAGGTTGGGCCATCAAGATTTTTGTGATATCAGTATAGGACTTTTCTGAGTCACTAGTTGATAAGGAAGATTCTGTATCAATTTCAGATTGGCTAGTGGAAACGGCTAGATTTGAATCAGAAGTTTGATCATTGGTAGTAGATGAGTGATCAACTGTATGGGCACTAAATTGGTGCATGGGTTCTTTGTCTTTGGATTGGATTGGAGGTTGAGATGAGATAATCGATGGAGGTGCTGCGGAGGTATAATTGGGAGACTATTGGTCAGGAAAAGAGGGTTGATGAATTTTGACAGGTCGTGGTTGAGGTTTAGATCGTGGTTTAGGCTTTGGTGGAGGTGGCAATGGGTTATCTCGGAAAAGAGTATAAGTCATACCAAATAGTTTGGAAGGATCATACTGTCTGATGGGAGACAGTATAGAGGCAAATAAATAGTGGGTTGGGCCAATGGACGGGATAGGTGTAGATGTTATAAACATGGTAGGTCTCTGTTTTTCAGATTCAATCTGGGCAAGCTCAGTTTTTAAACGTCTGATTTCCCGTTCCTTTTGGTCAAATTCTGGCCCATAGTAGCATTGGGCAAGCATGGCTCGTAAGTCTGAATCAAGTTGGGTAATCCAGGACTGAAGATTTTGGTAGATCTGCTGCATCTGAGCAGTGATAGAATCAACTTTTGTTTTGATCTGTTCAGTTCGTGAACTGATCTTTTCAACTTTGGAATTGATATGCAACAAGGTATCATTCTGAGCTATGCCATTTTGGTCTTTGGAATTGATATGCAACAAGGTATCATTCTGAGCTCTGCCATTTTGGGTTTGCCAATTGAGGACGGATTCAAAAGGTTTGGGTGGCTTAAGGTGGCCAGTGGAGGTAATAGGTGAAGGGACAAAAGGTTTGGACACAACATTGCGTTGGGAGTCTATATGGGTGTCTAGAGGAGGGAAAGAAGAGGAATAATCTGAAGAGGTAGAGGAAAACATCATACAAGCCAGTGGTTGGACGACAGATGGTTGGGTTGGGATTGGTAATGGAATCTCAGATTTGTAATTCTTTGCAATCCATTTGAGTTCTTTGTGGTAGATGGGTAAAGGAGCTGGTGGAGGAGGAGGATCTTTTGGTGGTTTGGGTTTATGGTGTTGACACGAGTTTTGGAGATTTTTCTTTTTAGGTTTCTTTTTCCTTTTAGTGGCATAATCGTCATCCTCTTCCCAATCATCCCAGCAGGGACAAGTGGGGTCACACATGCCGGAGCCGGGGACATCCCAAAGGAAGTGGCCATTTTGTTTAGCTGGATAAACATGGTATCCTTCAGAATTGAACCCTGTAATGGGTAGATCTTCCTGAGCTATCTGAACAGCTATAATCATTGAGGAATAGGTAAAGGAGAGCCGAGGGGTCTCTTGAGGAGCAATTGGAGGGGGTTTAAAAGTCATTCGGACTGTGCCATCGGGGTGTCGTTCAAACATGCTTTCAGATGTCTAAATGGGAGCTGTATTGTTATGGAACTGCTCATAGTTGGAGATCCATTCAAGAGGCATAAGTTGATGAGCTCATGATGGGGAATTTGTCTGGGGATCTGGATGATTGTTGGGATTTGGTCAGATTCGGCTAACACCATGAGGGTGTTAGAGTGATGTTCTAGACTGGGTAGATCTAAGGCATGATTTTGATGCATATAGACCAGTTGGTGGTGTAGGGTGGCAATTTTGGCTGAAGAGATTTGTTCTGCTCCTTGAATTTGAACTTAAACTTAAACTTTCAAGGTTGCGGGCAAGTTGGTATCTTGGAGAGAAAGATTGAAATTGGGATAGAAAGTGAGTAAAACACTTCTTGCATTAAGGGTGGTAAGGACAGCGCTTATAACATTATCTTGATAATGTTTGAACCGGGTATCAAACATAGCAAGGCGAGCTGTGACCGGTAACCATTTTCTCCCATGAAGGGTATGTTAACCTAAATAATTCCTTATTGATTTTGATGATAACAAACATGATTAAAGTTTGATAAATCTTTTAAGAGCTCAACATAATTTTCATCTATTTTTGACAAGTCTAATAAAGTAATGTTTATAAAGATTTGGAGTCAAAACAGTCATCTTGCAAATAGTTCACTGCAGCAGTTTCTTGTAGAAAACGGCGATCCGACATGTGTAATAAACGGCTCACCGATTTCAAGCAGAAATGAAGATTAATATCTGGACATAAACGGCAAACCGACATTTGTGATAAATGGCTCGCCGATATCAACCAGTAGCCTCTGGACCTAAACGGCGAACCGACATTTGTGATAAACAGCTCACCGATATCAACTAGTAGCCTCTGGACCTAAACGGCATTCAACATAATTTTCATCTATTTTTGACAAGTCTAATAAAGTAATGTTTATAAAGATTTGGAGTCAAAACAGTCATCTTGCAAATAGTTCACTGCAGCAGTTTCTTGTAGAAAACGGCGATCCGACATGTGTAATAAACGGCTCACCGATTTCAAGCAGAAATGAAGATTAATATCTGGACATAAACGGCAAACCGACATTTGTGATAAATGGCTCGCCGATATCAACCAGTAGCCTCTGGACCTAAACAGCGAACCGATATTTATGATAAACGGCTCGCCGATATCAACCAGTAGCCTCTGGACCTAAACGGCGAACCGACATTTGTGATAAATGGCTCGCCGATATCAACCAGTAGCCTCTGGACCTAAACGGCGAACCGACATTTGTGATAAACAGCTCGCCGATATCAACTAGTAGCCTCTGGACCTAAACAGCAATCTGACATCTAGCTAACGGCGATCCGACAGTATGCAGAAAGTCAATAACGGCTAGTTTTCGGCTGCGGCTATAAATAAGCTCATTCAAATTCAAACAAGGCTTGATCACAACACGATTTCTGAGCTTATACTTGAGAATACAATCTTCATTGAGTTTTATATACATTCTTGCTTCTTCTATTTACATATTGGGTATCATTTTGTAATCTTAAATATTGTGAGAGGCAAAACAAGTTCATAATCTTTTATCTTTGAGTGATTGAAAGTGTTGAGATACACTTGGGTTAAGAGATTGAGATAATCTCTTGTTGTAAAGGTTATTGACACCTTGGAAGTCAAGTGTAAGCATTTGAAGCCTTAGAGGCTTGCTCAGTGGAATCCTCAAGCCCGGAAAGCTTGGAGGCGTGGACGTAGGCGAGGTTGGCCGAACCACGTAAAAATCTTCGTGTTTGAATCTCTCTTCCTTTATCCCTTTTATATTGTGATCAATTTAATTGTTATTGTTTTGAATTTGGATTATATTTGCATTAAGTTTTTCTTAATAAATTGAATAATTTTTTAGAATCCCAATTCACCCCCCCTCTTGGGTTGCATACTTGTATTTCATTTGGTATCAGAGCCTTGTTCTCTTATTAGGACTTAATCGTCTAGAGTAAAAGATCTATGGCAACCCTAAATGACTCAACCTTTAGAGAAGGGCAATCTATAACTAGACCACCATTCTTTGACAGTAATGACTATGCTTATTGGAAAACTATAATGAGAATCTATTTGCAAGCTTAGATTATGAAATTTGGGAAGTTGTATGTGATGGTCCGTTTTTGCCCCTATCTAAAAATGAATTCGGGGAAGATATTCCAAAACCTTCAAGGGAATGGAATGAGTTGGAAAAGAGAAAAGCTTCTCTAAATTCCAAAGCTATGAATGTTTTATTTTGTGCACTTGATAAGAAAGAATTTCATCGAGTATCTAGTTGTGAAAGTGCCGATGAAATTTGGCACAAACTTGAAGTAGTTTATGAAGGCACAAATCAAGTGAAAGAGTCTATTAGTAGGTACACTCAACAATATGAGTTGTTCCAAATGGAACAAAATGAAAGTGTGTATTCTATGTATACAAGATTTACGGACATAGTAAACACCCTAGGAGCCCTAGGAAAGATCTTCTCAAATAGCGAAAAAGTTAAGAAAATCATTAGGTCACTTCCAAAAGAATGGAGACAAAAAAGAACCGCTATTGAAGAGGCCAAAGATTTAAATACTTTACCTCTTGATGATTTAATTGGTTCTCTCATTTTATATTAAGAAGATTTGGCAGCAGAAAAAGGGCATGAGGAAAATAAGAAAAGCATTGCTCTCAAAGCTTCAAAATATAAGAGTGATGAGGAGAGTGAACCAGATGATGAAGAGCTAGCCATGCTAGCAAGGAGGTTCAGAAAATTCTTCAAGAAAACCGGAGAGCGAAGAAATTTCAGAAACTTCAAAAAGCAAAGGGAAAAGAAAGAGGTAATCACATGCTATTCAAGTGATGAAGAAGGATTGCAAGAAGTATCAAACCTAGCGCTTATGGCAATAGAAGGGGATGATGATCTCAATGAGGTAAGTGATCCCACCTATGATGAATTGTATGATGCTTTTAAAGAATTGCATAATGAGTTGATGAAGATTGGTAAAAAGAATGTATGTCTTAAAAAGGAAATGGCAAAGCTGAAAAATGAAAATGATTCTCTAAATACAAAAATTGCATGCCTAGAAGTAGAAAACAAAACATTGCATGATGAAATGACATTATCAAATGAGAAACCAAGCATCTCACATGAGCATTTAGAATCACACATAGATGAGTTGAAAAATGAAAACGAAATGCTTAAGAAAAAGAGCAATGAGTTGAATGAGATTGTTTTGAAATTTACAAATGGGCAAAAGATGTTGGATAATATGCTTAACTCACAAAAATGTGTTTTTGATAAAGGAGGACTTGGGTATAAGCCTAACTTGAAGCAAAAATATTATAAGAGTTATTTTGTTAAAGATACCTCCACTTGTGTTCATAAGATAGTTTGCCATTATTGTAATCAAAATGGTCACATGAAATATAGATGTTCCGTGAAAAGGAATGCATATTATGGTGTCAAATGCATTTGGGTTCCAAAAGGAACCGTTGCTAACTCTCAAGGACCCAAAAAGATTTGGGTACCTAAAACTTGAGATTTTTTCTTGTAGGGCTTGAAGAAGAAGAAAAATAAATGGTACTTGGACAGCGGTTGTTCAAGGCACATGACCGGAAACTATGCATGGTTCTCAAGCTTCACCAAAATTGAAAATGGTGGAGACGTATCTTTTGGAGACAATTCAAAAGGAAAAATTCTTGGAATTGGAAATGTTGGTAAAGTCTCTTCAACTCTAATTGAGAATGTATGTTTGGTTGAGAACTTGAAACACAACTTAATTAGTATTAGCCAATTATGCAACAAAGGTTATAAAGTTATCTTTAATAAATTTAGTTGTGTTATTGAGAATTCATGTGATGGCAAGATCTTGTTTGTTGGGAATAGATGTGGTAATGTTTATACCATTGACATAAAATGTGCATCTATCATTGATAAATGCTTTTCCGCATTACATGATGATAGTTGGCTGTGGCATAGAAGGTTAGGACATGCAAGTATGGATTTGATTTCAAAAATTTCGAAAGATGATTTAGTTAAAGGTCTTCCGAAAATTGGTTTTCAAAAGGATAAGATTTGTGAAGCTTGTCAATTTGGAAAACAAATTAAAACTTCTTTCAAGAATAAAAACCATATTTCTACTTCAAAACCACTTGAACTTCTTCACATAGATCTATTTGGACCATCTAGATATGCTAGTCTAAATGGTAAATATTATGCATTTGTAATAGTGGATGATTATTTTAGATATACGTGGGTATTGTTCTTAGCCAATAAGGATGATGCTCTTGATGCTTTTAAAGTGCTTTGTAAGAAATTACAAAATGAAAAAGGGCATGGTATTGTATGCATTAGGAGTGATCATGGAGGAGAATTTGAAAATCATGCATTTGAGAGTTTTTGCAATAATCTAGGCATTGAGCATCAATTTTCATCACCTAGAACTCCACAACAAAATGGAGTTGTTGAGAGAAAGAATAGGTCTATTCAAGAAATGGCTAGGACCATGTTAAATGAAAATGCATTACCAAAATATTTTTGGGCCGAAGCCGTCAACACCGCTTGCTATGTTTTAAATCAAGTGTTCATTAGACCTCATCTCAATAAAACTTGGCTAGGACCATGTTAAATGAAAATGCATTACCAAAATATTTTTGGGCCGAAGCCGTCAACACCGCTTGCTATGTTTTAAATCAAGTGTTCATTAGACCTCATCTCAATAAAACTCCCTATGAGCTTTGGAAAGATAGAAAACCCAACATTGGCTATTTTAAAGTTTTTGGATGCAAATATTTTATTTTAAACACAAAAGAGAATCTTGGTAAATTTGATCCAAAATCTGATGTTGGCATCTTTCTCGGGTATTCAACCTCTAGTAAAGCTTATAGAGTTTATAATAAAAGAACTTTAGTTGTGGAAGAATCCATGCATGTTACGTTTGATGAATCTAACCCCTCATTTGCGGAGAAATGAGTTGCTAATGATGTTGCAGATGGAGAGCTACAAGAAGAATCATCAAAAGAGAATCAAGAGAATGCACCACAAGAAAATCAAGAGGATTGACAAGAAGAACAAACAAATATGGAGCTGGAGCAACAAGATGGTATTTCTCAAACACTCCCCAAGGAGTGGAGGTATGTCTCTTCTCACCCTAAAGATGTAATTTTAGGAGATCCCTCACGAGGTGTTACAACTAGATCATCTCTTAGGAATACTTGTGAGCATAATGCATTCATTTCTGAAATTGAACTCAAATCCTTTGAGGATGCGGAAAATGATGAATCTTGGATTATGGCAATGCAAGAAGAATTAAATCAATTTGAAAGAAACAATGTGTGGGAATTAGTTCCTAAACTGGAACATCAATCCGTCATAGGTACTAAATGGATTTTTAGAAATAAGATGGATGAATCCAGTGTGGTTGTTAGGAATAAAGCTAGATTAGTGGCTCAAGGTTACAACCAAGAAGAAGGAATTGATTTTGATGAAACTTTTGCACCCGTTGCTAGATTAGAATCAATTAGAATATTGTTGGCATTTGCATGTCATAAAGATTTCATCTTATGTCAAATAGATGTGAAAAGTGCTTTCCTAAATGTGTACATTATGGAAGAAGTGTATGTAAAACAACCCCTTGGTTTTAAAAATGAAAAATTTCCAAATCACGTTTACAAGTTGCTTAAAGTCTTGTATGGATTAAAACAAGCACCTAGAGCATGGTATGATAGACTTAAGAATTTCTTGTTAGAAAATGATTTTTCAATGGGTAAAGCGGATACTACTCTATTTGTTAACATTAGAACCAAGATATACTTATTGTTCAAATTTATGTTGATGATATTATTTTTGGTTCTACTAATGAGTTGTTGTGTAAAGAATTTTCATCATGTATGAGCAAAGAATTTGAGATGAGTATGATGGGTGAGTTGAAGTACTTCCTTGGACTTCAAATCAAACAAAATGAGGAAGGAATTTTCATAAATCAAGCCAAGTACGTCAAAGATCTACTCAAACGATTCGGCATTGATGACTTAAAGACTAAAAATACACTAATGAGCACAACAACCAAGCTGGACAAAGATGAAAAAGGCAAAGAAGTGGATATCAAAATGTATCGAGGTATGATCGGATCCCTACTTTATTTGACTGCAAGTAGACCCGATATCATGTTTCGTGTATGTTTGTGTGCAAGATTTCAGTCATGTCCCAAGGAATCTCATTTGCTTGCTGTTAAAAGAATTTTCCGTTATTTGAGTGGAACCATAGATATTGGCCTTTGGTATCCTAGGGAAACTCATATAGATTTAACATGTTATTTGGATACGGACTTTGCCGGTTATAAAGTGGATAGGAAGAGCACTAGTGGTACTTGCTATATTCTAGGACACTCTCTTGTTTCATGGTTTAGCAAGAAACAAAATTCTGTTGCACTTTCAACTACCGAGGCTGAATATATAGCTGCCGGAAGTTGTTGTGCACAAGCACTTTGGATGAAACAAACACTTAGAGATTATGGCATTAATCTTGAACAAATTCCTATTAAGTGTGATAATACTAGTGCTATAAATCTTTCAAAGAATCCCATTCAACACTCTCGAACCAAGCATATAGAAATAAGACATCATTTCTTGAGAGATCATGTTCAAAAGAGAGACATTGCATTAGAGTTTATTTCTACCGAAAAACAACTTGCCGATATTTTTACAAAACCACTTTGCGAAGAACAATTTTCCAAAATTCGGCATGAACTTGGGATGATGAAATTTTCACATTAACATCTTTATTCATGCTATTGAGTCTATTAACATTGATTGATCTATGACTTGATGCTTTAATATCTATGGAATGCTCAATCGTAATATACATGTGATGTGTATGTATATTTGAAAATGTATGAATTAATTGTTGCAATACATATATATATTCATGAATTATGCATTGAACTGGCACTCAAATCATTTTGGATCAATACAATGATCTTGAAATGTATTAATAAGTAGCCAAATATCAAAATGCATGTGCGAAATCATAAGTTGTAGAAAACGGATTGCCGTTATTTCAATAAACGGCTAACCGTTTTGGGCAGAACCAATGGAAAGTTTTATGGGTGATATCGGTTCGTCGATAACTATCTATCGGCTCACCGTCCTGATACAAAATTTTTTGGAGGACTCTCTGGACTCTGTCGGCTCGCCGTTATCACACGTTAATTGAACAGTCCTTCGTCTTCCTCCTCATTTTGGTTTCTCTTTCTCTCTCTCACTCACTCCAACCCGCAACTGCACCAGCTCTCTGCTCTCAAATCCATCCATTTTCTTGTCATTTTTCAGCAAATTGAAGCATTACAAATCATTTTCATTATCTCTAGCACCTCTTAACATATTAAAATCCTTCTTTTCTCTTCAAAAATTGAAAAATCTCATCTTGAAACCCTAAAACCAGCCGAATCTCCTTTGTTCATATTGACCCAAATTTCTTCCTTTTCCAACCACATTTCCACCTACATTCACTATCTAATCTCTCAAACTTCGTTTCCACCGATTCTTTTTCCCAACTCATCTATGGCGGAACGACCCAAGAGGTGTACTCGAACCAAGCACATTGCTCCGCGACGTTCTAGTCCACCCAGGTCTCCTCCTCAAGACTTCAAGAGTCTTCATTTTTCCGATGCCACCTCTGCTCAGCGATTTCGTGAGAAATTCATGGGTAAACCCGTAACTCCCTATTTTTCTTTTAACATTTCGGAGTTTTCGAATATTACAGTTTGTGGTCACTCCATTACTCAAATGCTTAGTCATTGGAAGCAAGCATTAAGTATTGAAGAACTAATTTATGAAAATCTAGTTCGAGTCTTTTATTCTAACATAGAATTACCCTATACTCGTCGTAACGAGCTCTATACATCTGTAGGAGGAATTCGCATTGCTTTTAATGAACCTGACTTATGTAGTATTCTAGGAATAGCTTATGAAGGGTTAGATCTGTACACCGCTAGGAAAGAACTATCTTTTAGTGAATTCCGTCAAGTGGATGGTGTACGGAACATTTGTCGTCATCGAGATCTTTATGATGACATCTGCTCTCTGTCCTTTAGGTCTCAACTTCTCCCTTTTCAGATTCGAATACTTCACATTATTCTCTAACACATAGTCACTCATAGACAGGGTCACACTAATGAGGTAACTAGGTTTGACATTGGTCTATTAGGCTCTCTTATCCGTAGACGCCATGTGAGCTTATCCTATACTATTCTGTGTCATATGCTGTCCACTCCTAAAGTCTCCAACCGATCCCTTCCTTATGGTAGCATCATTACTAGGATTCTGAACCACTTTCAAGTTCCTATCATCGAGCCTGTTTTTCTCGAGACTCGTAAGCTCGGACGAGAAATTATTTCTGCCATCGGATTCTTTCAAAAGCGTAGGAAATGGAAAAAGACCACATCCTCTAAAAACGAAGACACACTACTTGCACCAGAGGATGATCGTATGTTGAATGACGTCTACTCCGAGGATGAGTTACCTGATTTTCGCCTTGGGGCTAGACCGCGTGTTCCTCACCGAGCAGCTGCACCAGCAGCACCTATAGCACCAGAAGCACCCGCATTTCAAGATGACGAGCCTACCGAGACTGCCTCCCTCCTGCAACATCGGCTGTTCCTGAGGATCGCTTCCAGCAGAGTAGATGCTCTGTCCCAGCAGCAACAGCTGGTTCGATCTGATTTTGCAACCTTTCAGGAGCAAATTTCATATCAGCAGATGGAGTTACTTTCGGGCCAGTAGCAACAGCTGGTTCGATCTGATTTTGCAACCTTTCAGGAGCAAATTTCAGATTAGCAGATGGAGTTACTTGCGGGCCAACGTCGTATTCTCGGCTACTTTGGATATGACCTCGGTAGCTCGTCTTCACAGCCCCCATCTTAGCTTCTCTGCCCCTCTGATATTCGCTCAGACATCTCTTATTTCATGTTATTTGCCTTATGCATATGCTGTTATTTGTTTTGTGTTTATGCTTCTGATATTTCATGTTGGACATGTGCACTTGATTTATGCTTGAGTTGGCTTTGGTATTATATTGTTTATCTTGCTCATTATGGAAGTGTGTAATTGTTGGTATGAAGGTTGTTTGATACGGTGACATATTTATATGGAAGTGTTTCTTTTTCACTCTATGTATTCTTGAGGATATACTCATATTTCAGGGGAGATTCTGCCAAAATTTTTCCAAACATAAGTCATTCCTCACACCTATCTCTTTTTGATGATGAATGGGGAGATAATCGGTATTGAGATAATTGGTATTGGCATAAATTATTTATCAAATCAATCTGTCGTGTTTAAAATTTTGTTTGAGATTAAAGTTAAATGAATTTTTTTTAAGGGAGATTAACAAGTCTTTCAAAATCTCACTTAGGGGGAGCACATATTTAGGGGAAGCAAAATTACACAAGTATTTTCTTGAGAAGTTTGTCATCATAAAAAAGAGGGAGATTATTAACCTAAATAATTCCTTATTGATTTTGATGATAACAAACATGATTAAAGTTTGATAAATCTTTTAAGAGCTCAACATAATTTTCATCTATTTTTGACAAGTCTAATAAAGTAATGTTTATAAAGATTTAGAGTCAAAACAGTCATCTTGCAAAATAGTTCACTGTAGCAGTTTCTTGTGAAAAACGACGATCCGACATGTGTAATAAACGGCTCGCCGATTTCAAGCAGAAATGGAGATTAGTATCTGGACATAAACGGTGAACCGACATTTGTGATAAACGGCTCGCCGATATCAACCAGTAGCCTCTGGACCTAAACGGTGAACCGACATTTGTGATAAACGGCTCGCCGGTATCAACCAGTAGCCTCTGGACCTAAACGGCGAACCGACATTTGTGATAAACGGCTCGCCGATATCAACCAGTAGCCTCTGGACTTAAACGAAGATCCGACATATAGTTAACGGTGATCCGATAATTTGAAAAATCAGCCCAACGGTCATATTGACCAGTCAAACAGCGATCCGACATCTAGCTAATGGCGATCCGACAGTATACAGAAAGTCAATAACGGCTAGTTTTTGGCTGCAGCTATAAATAAGCTCATTCAAATTCAAACAAGGCTTGATCACAACACGATTTCTGAGCTTTTACTTGAGAATACAATCTTCATTGAGCTTTATATGCATTCTTGCTTCTTCTATTCACATATTGGGTTTCATTTTGTAATCTTAAATATTGTGAGAGGCAAAACAAGTTCATAATCTTTTTATCTTTGAGTGATTGAAAGTGTTGGGATACACTTGGGTTAAGAGATTGGGATAATCTCTTGTTGTAAAGGCCATTGACACCTTGGAAGTCAAGTGTAAGCATTTGAAGCCTTGGAGGCTTGCTTAGTGGAATCCTCAAGCCCGAAAAGCTTGGAGGCGTGGACGTAGGCGAGGCTGGCCGAACCACGTAAAAATCTTCGTGTTTGAATCTCTCTTTCCTTATCCTTTTTATATTGTGATCAACTTAATTGTTATTGTTTTGAATTTGGATTATATTTGCATTAAGTTTTTCTTAATAAATTGAATAATGTTTTAGAATCCCAATTCACCCCCCTCTTGGGTAGCATACTTGTATTTCAGGGTAAGGATTAATCGGGTTCCTCCAAGATGGAGATGGGTATAACCTTCTCGTTTCCAGTAGGAAATCAATTCTGAGGGGATTTCAAGAGTGACATATTGCTCAGCAGAGGTTGCTTGAAGAGCACATTGATCTAGGCGAGAAGACTGGATATATTCTTTAGGTTGAGGGCGGCGAATAGAGATGAGAGTACGGATACTGCGGGTAAAGGAACTAGGTCGTTTATACAGCTGGTTGTTGTACAAATTTTGTTGAACTCACAAGCGCACGAATCTATTGTAGAATAGACTAATGGTGACGAGTGTCGATCCCACGAGGAGGTGGATTTTAATTGTGTATAGAATTAATTTTGTAAATGAGTGGTTGGATTTTGTGGTGAAGGTGACTTAGATTATCCTAAAATTGGAATTGAAATGGCAAGAATAAATTGAAGAGAAATTCTATTGAAATGACGTACTTGGGTATCTGGATCCGTATCAACATGCATCATGGGCTAAATATTCCTTATTAATACCAATTAAATCATGAGGGGGGAATCCACACCTCATGAACCACGCTTTAATTAATATGGTGCTAAGGGCTTAACGTGCCAAATAATAATAACTTTATACTAGGGAGCCGGTGAAACCAAGGCAGTACTAGATAAGATTATGATTATTTGTTGACGAGAAGTCAAAACATCCACAAAAACTAGAGGGGAAGAGAAAATAAATTTACCAAATAAAGTCCTTGACACATGTTGAGACTTCACCTACAACCCAAGCTTAAAAGAAAATTAGCCACTCATAATTGAACTAAGAGCAAAATGAGAATTTATTAAAATATGTAAAAAATATAAGATGGAGAAGGAATTACAGAAAATAGAGTCCAAAAATGGATTCAGAGATATCAAATTAGGGGGGGAGGCCCTCTTTTTATAGATACATCGAGTAAATCATGGCCATTGGATTAAAAACAGTTTGGACGCTCAGGATTGCGTGACGTCATCAGTCAACAGTCCACGTGAACAGTACATGGTTTGACCGCGTGGATGAACAGTAACACGGTTTGACCCGATCACTCATAATTGAACTAAGAGCAAAATGAGAATTTATTAAAATATGTAAAAAATATAAGATGGAGAAGGAATTACAGAAAATAGAGTCCAAAAATGGATTCAGAGATATCAAATTAGGGGGGGAGGCCCTCTTTTTATAGATACATCGAGTAAATCATGGCCATTGGATTAAAAACAGTTTGGACGCTCAGGATTGCGTGACGTCATCAGTCAACAGTCCACGTGAACAGTACATGGTTTGACCGCGCGGATGAACAGTAACACGGTTTGACCCGAGTTGAATAGTAACACAGTTTGGTTGAAAATAATCTTGTGTGATGCATGTACCGTACGCAAGATTTTTGCTCCACTGATATGTTGCCACGTTACCATCAACAGTACATAAGAATTTTAGTCCAATAGGATCGTGACACCTCATCAGTCAATGCCACATCATCGATCAATGCCACGTCATCGATCCGTCTATATGAACAGTATGAACAGTATCGTGAACAGTAATGTAGACAATACCGTACATGTGAATAGTACCGTACATGTAAACAGTGCCATTTTTCCTTTTATGCTTCCCCTAAGGTTTTCGATCGTCCTGAGTTCAAAAGTGATGTCCGTTTTACCGTTTGATCTCTCGTTTATTGTGAAATGACTACGATACCCCTAAAACACATAAAATACTTAATTAAAATAAAACACACATAATTAAATTACAAAAAGCTTAAACACATAAAAGTAAGGGTTGTTAATAAGACTTGAAATATAAAATAACGGTTTTCTCCTTTATAAATATGTATTTTCTAACACTCAACACACCCCCCAACCAGCTTATCGCTAGTCCCTAGCAAATAAAGCGAAAACAAAATTCAAATCCAAAATGATTTTTTTTTAAACACTCGTGTTTATTCAATCAGACTAATGATAACAATCAAATAAAAGTATAAGCATTATCTTCAGTCTAAAGAAACATCACACCCACATCAACCATCCACATAAATCAGCCTAATAGATTGTCATAGTTACTTTCAAGAATGACATGTCAAACCCCAAAATCTCACTGGAAGTAGTGACACTCTCACAAAGAAATTAAACCCAATAAAAATAGTCACTCTAATGAATGGTAATTGAGAGAAAATAATGAAGAAGTGATATCACATGCTCTCACCAAGATGAAAGAAATATGCCCTCAGCTTAGAAAAAATACGATCTAAAAAAAATGCTAGTCAACCCAATTTATTTATTTTTATTTTTTTTATGCACCACTACATCTCTTTAGCCCATATAACTAGCTTCTACTTCAGATTATAGTTCCCTAAAATTAAGAAGGACTTTCATTAGGACGTAACGTAGGCTAGGGACATGCCTAACAAATAAAGGAAATAAGGAACACAAAGTGTATGTTTGAGAAAAATGCAGAGGAATTTTTTTTTGAAAGTTGCAAGGTGAATTTCACCTATTATTGTTATTTTTATTTTTGAACAACAATTTTTTTCTTTTTCTTCTTTTTTTTAAAGAAACAACATTTTTTTTGAACTAGGCATAACTGCACTGTACAAAATGTTTATTTACATTTTTCTCAAACATAAATAGGTGATGGAACTTGTAAGATATTAGGTAATACTCCAAATCAGAGTGGGTCAAGATAAAAGTGTATATTTACAAAGGAGAAATTAAAAAGAAGAAGAAAAATGAACATCAAAACATAATAAAGAAAAAAAAATGTCTGAAATTTTTTTTAATTAATTTTTTTTCAAACAATGAAGATGCGTTTCTAGAGTCACTACACTCCATATTCAGCCATCTTCAACACAAAAAGTTAGCAACAATTAGTTTCTACAACAAAAAATTAGTAAAAACTTAACCAAGATTCCACAATTGTCGACTATTCCCTCCCCCCAACCAGAACGAAACATTGTCCTCAATGTTTTAAAGGAAAGAAGTAGAGTTTAGAAGACATCACCTGGGTGGTG
>MKYO02032401.1:242897-273780 GCA_002013955.2 Citrus medica | reverse complement strand
TTAATGGTTAAACAAACACACTTATGCAAAAATAATTTCAATTAGCAAAAGAATAATAAAAAGAAAGAAAGAAAAATCAATTCACCGAAAAGAAAAAAATCAATTCAAATCTGGTGGGTCACTCAAATTTATTTTGGTGTCTTCTCCATGTGGTTGGTACTCTAGATATGGCTTTAATCTTTGACCATTGACTTTAGACGTGACACCGTTCTTTGGGTCCTTAATTTCAATTGCCCCATGTGGAAAAACAGTATGAACAATAAAGGGGCCAGACCATCGAGAGCGTAACTTACTTGGGAATAGGTGCAAGCGAGAATTAAATAAAAGCACTTTCTAATCTAGAGTGAATGATTTTCTCATAATGTACTTGTCGTGAAAGACTTTCATTTGTTGCTTGTAAATCTTGACATTTTCGTATGCATCATTACGAATTTCTTCAAGTTCTACCAGCTATAATCTTCTTTCTGAGTTAGCTTGCTGCATGTCAAAGTTGAATTTCTTGATGGCCCAATATGCACGATGCTCGAGTTCCACAGGTAGGTGGCAAGCTTTTCCATACACTAGCCTGTAGGGTGACATCCCAATCGGGGTCTTGAAAGCCGTTCTATATGCCCATAATGCATCATCAAGTCTTAATGACCAATCTTTTCTGTTTGGCCTCACCGTCTTTTCTAATATGTGCTTTATATCTCGATTGGAGATCTCAACTTGGCCACCGGTTTGCGGATGATATGGGGTCGCCACTTTGTGAGTGATTGAATACTTTGTCAAAAGAGTTTTGAATGCTTTGTTACAAAAGTGGGCACCACCATCACTGATGATTGCTCGAGGGAATCCAAAGCGTGAAACAATGTTGCTTTTAAAAAATCCTATCACCACCTTGTGATCATTGGTTCCTCATGGAATTGCTTCTACCCATTTCGATACGTAGTCAACAGCAACCAATATGTATTGATGGCCAAAGGAAGGGGGAAAGGGTCCCATGAAGTCGATACCCCATACGTCAAAAATTTCAACCACTAAAATTGGATTTAATGGCATCATGTTCCTTCGTGTAATGCTCCCCATTCGTTGACACCTATCACATGAAGAACAGAAAGTGTAAGCATCTCGAAATATAGTTGGCCAATAGAAACCACATTGTAAAACTTTAGTCGCTGTTTTCTTAGCGCTGAAATGGCCTCCACAAGCTTGTTCATGGCAGAATGAAAGGATATTCTGAATTTCACTTTCTGGGACGCATCGTCTAACAATTTGGTCTGCACAATACTTGAACAAATACGGGTCATCCCAAAAGAAATTCTTTATCTCTGCAAAGAATTTAGCCTTGTCTTGCTTGGTCCAATGCTCTGGAAGTTTACCTGTAACAAGATAATTAACTATATCAGCATACCAAGGTAATACTTCCACACTCATTAATTGTTCATCTGGGAATGACTCATTCAATATTAATGGCTCTGTTATTGTGTCAAAATGGAGACGAGAGAGGTGGTCTGCCACAACATTTTCTGTGCCTTTCTTATCTTTGAATTCCAAGTCAAACTCCTGCAAAAGTAACACCCAACGAATTAGTCTGGCTTTTGCATCTTTCTTTGTGAGAAGATATTTAAGAGCAGCATGATCCGTGAATATAATTATTTTACAACCAATGAGATATGATCGAAATTTTTCCAATGCAAACACTACTGTTAGCATTTCTTTTTCAGTAGTTGAATAGTTCAACTGTGCATCATTTAATGTCATACTAGCATAATAAATAACATGGGGAATTCGATCAACTCTTTGTCTTAATACTGCTCCTACTGCATAATCTGATGCATCACATATGAGTTCAAATGGTAAGCTCCAGTTTAGGGTCTGAATGATGGGTGATGATGTCAACAATTGCTTTAATTTTTCAAAAGCCACCAGACATGAATCATTAAAGATAAAAGGTACATCCTTAGCAAGTAAATTGCATAAGGGTCTAGAAACTTTGCTAAAATCTTGAATGAAACGTCTATAGAAACCAGCATGCCCAAGGAAAGATCTTACTTCTCTGACTGTTTTGGGTGGAGGAAGATTATAAATGAGAACCACATTGGTTTTGTCAACCTCAATACCTTTGCTCGAAATGATGTGACCGAGAACAATACCTTGTTGTACCATAAAATGGCACTTCTCCCAATTCAAGACTAAGTTCTTTTCGATACATCTCTGCAAAACTTGTGTTAGATGATGTAAACATTGATCAAACGAGTCACCAAAGACAGAAAAATCATCCATAAAGACTTCAAGGAATCGTTCAACCATATCAGAAAAAATGCTCAACATGCATCGTTGAAATGTGGCAGGTGCATTACATAATCCAAATGGCATTCTCCTATATGCAAATGTGCCAAAAGGGCAAGTGAAAGTAGTTTTCTCTTGATCTTTTGGTGCTATGGGAATCTGATTATATCCTGAGTAGCCATCTAGAAAGCAATAAAATTCATGGCCTGCCAATCTATCAAGCATTTGATCGATAAATGGTAAAGGAAAATGGTCTTTACGTGTGACAGAATTCAGCTTTCTATAATCAATGCATACACGCCATCTTGTAGTTACTCTAGTGGGTATCAATTCATTATCGGCATTTGTAACTACTGTGACTCCTGACTTTTTGGGGACAACTTGTACAGGACTGACCCATGAACTATCAGAAATTGGGTAAATGATACTTGTGTCTAATAGCTTAAGGACTTCTGTTCTAACAACTTCTTTCATATTAGGCTTTAACAGACGTTGCATTTCCCTAGTAGATTTAGCATTTTTATCAAGGTGAATGTAATGCATGCAATCTACTGGATTTATACCTTTTATGTCTGCTATGGTCCATCCTAATGCTCCTTTGTGCTCTTTTAAAACATCCAACAACTTACCTTTTTGTTCGTCATGTAGGGATGATGAGATGATTACCGGCAGAGTACTTTCTTCTCCCAAAAATGCATATTCCAGAGTGTTGGGCAATGGTTTGAGCTCGAGTTTCGGTGGTAATTCTGATGATGGGATGAGTTTCTTCTCTAATGGTGCTAGTTGTTCAACTCTTGACTTCCATTTATTAGTATCCATGGATGGTGTTGAGTCAACTAGAGCGTTGACCTCATCGACCGATCTGTCAATATCAAAATCAAAACCAAAGTGAGTTAAACATGTTTGTAAAGGATCATCATTGAGGTTTGAAAGAAAAGTATTATCAACTATTGTTTCTATTAAATCCACATCAACAATTCCATCATCTGCATTGTGAGGTTGTTTGGCAATGTTGAAGATGTTCAGCTCCATGGTCATGTTGCCGAAAGACAACTGCATATTTCCAGTTCTGCATTGAATGTGAGCATCCGCAGTTGCCAAGAAAGGTCGGCCAAGAATAATGGGGATGTGCTTCCTCGAATCCTGTATTGGTTGAGTGTCAATTACAATGAAATCAACAGGAAAATAAAACTTATCTACCTAGATAAGCACGTCCTCTACAATACCACGAGGTATTTTTGTGGACCAATCTACAAGTTGTAACACCACTGGAGTTTGGTGTAATTCTCCAAGTTCAAGTTTCAAAAATACCGAGTAAGGCAACAGATTTACACTAGCTCCTAAATCCAACAAAGCATTCTTAATTGTGTGGTTCCCTATGCTACATGAGATAGTAGGGGAGCCTAGGTCTTTGCATTTTAGAGAAATTTTATGTTGGAGGATAGAACTAATGTTTTCTGTTAAAAATGTCTTCTTTTGAACATGAATGTTTCTCTTTTTAGTACAAAGGTCTTTAAGAAACTTGGCATAAGATGGAACTTGCTTTATAGCATCAAGCAAAGGGATGTTAATACTTACGTATTTGAAGATTTCAAGAATCTCACCTGTGGATTTTCCCTTCTTTCCTTTTGCTAACCTCTGAGGAAATAGAGCTTTAGGAACTTATTCTCGTGGGTTGGTTTCTTTTTTCTCCTCCGGTGATGAGTCCTCAACACTCACAGGTACAATTTGATTTTCTTTTGTCACTGACATCTCCACTTTGTTGTCGACTTCTTTTCTTTTTCGTAAGGTCATGACTGCTTTGACCTCTCCATGCTGCTGTGATAAACTGGTACTTGCTTTATGCACTCCTTTAGGATTAGGCACTGGTTGACTTGGAAACTTACCTTTCTCAACAGTCATTGCCAAGGTCTGAACTGAAGAAGCAAGTTGTCCCACCATCTTCTCGAGGCTTGAAACTGATTGAGCTTGTGAGTTGAAGCCTGCTCTCAACTCATTTCGTAGTCCATCAATGGTGTGGTTCTGTTGTTCAATCGTGGAGTAAGTAACATTCTTGAAATTCTGGAATACATCCTCCCATGGTCTGGGTTGAGAGTAGTTTTGGTTTTGATTGTAGGGTCTAAATGGTGGCTGAGAAGCTTGAGGATTTTGAGGAATTGGTTGCATTGGTGGAGCTGGAGCTGCTGGTCCATTTTGTCGGAATTCTTGAGACCATGAAAAATTGGGGTGGTCTCTCCATTCAGGGTTATATGTGTTGGAGTATGGGTTGTAATTTGATGGCTTTCTCATTACACTTATGGCATTAGCTTGATCTGCGTATGAGTCAGGGTCATGTGGCTCAGTTGATTTAGCAGTCGATAACGATGCTATTTGTCGAGCAAGACCTTCAACCATCTCCTTGACTTCTTTGATTCCTGAAGTTGATTCGCCAATGTGAACCTCATTTACTCCCTTAATTCTTCTAGTATTCCTGAGTGATCGACTCCGTTGTTGGGAATTATCCGCTTGTCATTGGAAGAATTCCCAAATCTCTATTGCACTTTTTGACATTAGCTCTCCTCCATTTATTGCCATTAGCCATTCTTGCACATTTGGCAATAGTCCCTCCAAAACGTATTGGCATTGGTGCCATTTCTCGTACCCATGATGTGGACACTTCAAGAGTAGCTCATTGAATCACTCTTATGTTTCGAAAAATTGCTCGTCCTCTCTCTGGGTAAACTCTGAGATTTCCCTGCGAATAGCATTAGTTTTATGCACTGAAAAATATTTATTCAAAAATTTTGTAACCATTTGTTCCCATGATGTAATGCTATTAGCAGGCAATGTATTAAGCCATGAACGAGCTCTATCCTTTAAAGAAAATGGGAATAATCTGAGTTTAACATCATTGTCTGAAAAATTCTCATATTTAAATGTTTGACAAATAGCATGAAAATCATTCAGATGATTATATGGGTCCTCATTTTTTAGGCCATAGAATGTTGGGAGACAATTTAGCACACTAGGTTTTAGTTAAAAACTCCTAGTAGCTACATTTGGGTATCTTATACATGATGTGCTCAAATTAGCTAAAGGACTGAAGTAGTCCTTAAATGGCCTCTCCTGTGGTGCTTGTAAATCCATTTTATTTTTGATTTGTTTGTGTGTGCGAAGTGTTTTCTCAAGTTCAAGGTCTATAGGTTCAAGATTAGGTAATAATGACCTTCGATCATGCGTGCAAAACAAATAAAATTAAAATAAAGATGTGAACAAAACAAATAAATAAGAGGGAGAAATTACAATACTAACCTTATTGCGCTATTACAACCTTACTATAAAAATACACACACAAAAATACGTGAAATAAATGAACTAAAAAAAATTAGTAAGATAAATAAAAATTACAAAGAAGAAAAAAAACTTGAAAATTAAATTATAAAATTTTAAAAAAGAGAAAAAGAAAAGAAATACTAACCACTAAATGCAGATTTATTTTTTTTCTTTTTTTAATAAAAAAATACAATAAAACAATTTAAAAGAAATTATTCACAAAAATTAATTTTATGAATAAAAATTACTTACCTCCCCGGCATCGGCGCCAAAAACTTGTTGTGCAAATTTTGTTGAACTCGCAAGCGCACGAATTTATTGTAGTATAGACTAATGGTGTCGAGTGTCAATCCCACGAGGAGGTGGATTTTAATTGTGTATAGAATTAATTTTGTAAATGGGTGGTTGGATTTTGTGGTTGGATTTTGTGGTAAAGGTGACTTAGATTATCCTAAAATTGGAATTGAAATGGCAAGAATAAATTGAAGAGAAATTCTATTAAAACAACGTACTTGGGTATCTGGATCCGTATCAACATGCATCATGGGCTAAATATTCCTTATTAATACCAATTAAATCATGAGAGAGGAATCCACACCTCATGAACCACGCTCTAATCAATATGGTGCTAAGGGCTTATCGTGTCAAATAATAATAACCTTATACTAGGGAGCCGGTGAAACCAAGGCGGCACTAGATAAGATTATGATTATTTGTCGACGAGAAGTCAAAACATCCACAAAAACTAAAGGGGAAGAGAAAATAAATTTACCAAATAAAGCCCATGACACATGTTGAGACTTCACCTTCAACCCAAGCTTAAAAGAAAATTAGCCACTCATAATTGAACTAAGGGCAAAATGAAAATTTATTAAAATACGTAGAAATAATAAGATGGAGAAGGAATTACAGAAAATAGAGTCCAAAAATGGATTCAGAGATATCAAATTAGGGGGGGGAGACCCTATTTTTATAGATACATCGAGTAAATCATGGCCATTGGATTAAAAATAGTTTAGACGCTCAGGATTGCGCCACATCATCAGTCAACATTCTGCGTGAACAGTACACGGTTTGACCACACGGATGAACAGTAACACGGTTTGACCCGGGTTGAACAGTAACGCGGTTTGGTTGAAAATAATCATGTGTGATGCATGTACCGTACGCGAGATTTTTGGTCCACTAATATGCTGCCACGTCACCATCAACAATACATAAGAATTTTAATCTAATAGGATCGTGACACCTCATCAGTCAATGCCACATCATCAGTCAATGCCACGTCATCGATCCGTCTATATAAACAGTGTCGTGAACAGTAACTTAGACAGTACCGTACATGTGAATAGTACTGTACATGTAAACAGTGCCATTTTTCCTTTTATGCTCCTCCTAAGGTTTTCGACCGTCCTGAGTGCAAAAGTGATGTCCGTTTTGCAGTTTTACCGTTTGATCTCTCGTTTATTGTGAAATGACTATGATGCCCTTAAAACACATAAATACTTAATTAAAATAAAACATACATAATTAAATTACAAAAAGCTTAAACACATAAAAGTAAGGGCTGTTAGTCAGACTTGAAATGTAAAATGACGGTTTTCTCCTTTATAAATATGCATTTTCTAACACTCAACACTGTTAAGGGCTTATGAGAGGGTAGGAGGATTCATTAATCTGGGCGGATTCAAGGATGTAGGAATATTCGACAAGGTATCTTTAACTCGCCTTGCTATGCTTGATACCATGGTCTTGAGTCATTCGACAAAGATTCATCTTGAATGGATCTCCAACTATGAGTAGTTCTATAACAATACAGCTCCCATTCAGACATCTGAAAGCATGTTTGACCAACGCCCCGATGGCACAATTCGAATGACTTTTAAACCACCTCCCAGTGCTCCTCAAGAGCCCCCTCGGCTCTCCTTTACCTATTCCTCAATGATTACAGCTGTTCAGACAGCTTAGGAAGATCTACCCATTACAGGGTTTCATTCTGAAGGATACCCTGTTTATCCGGCCAAAAAAACTGGACATTTCCTTTGGGATGTCTCCGGCTCCGGCATGTGTGGCCCCAGTTGTCCCTGCTGGGATGATTGAGAAGAGGATGACGATTATGCCACTAAAAGGAAAAAGAAACCCAAAAAGAAAATACTTCAAAACCCGTGTCAACACCATAAACCCAAACCACTTAAAGATCCTCCTCCTCCATCAGCTCCTTTACCCATCTACCACAAAGAACTTAAATGGATTGCAAAGAATTGCAAATCTGAGATTCCATTACCAATCCCAACCCAACCATCTGTCGTCCAACCACTGGCTTGTATGATGTTTTCCTCTACCTCTTCAGATTATTCCTCTTCTTTCCCCCCTTTAGACGCCCATACCGACTCCCAACGCAATATTGTGTCCAAACCTTTTGTTCCTTCACCTATTACCTCCACTGGCCACCTTGAGCCACCCAAACCTTTTGAATCTATCCTTAATTGGAAAACCCAAAATGCCAGAGCTCAGAATAATACCTTGTTGCATATCAATTCCAAAGTTGAAAAGATCAGTTTACGAACTGAACAGATCGAAACAAAAGTTGATTCTATCACTGCTCAGATGCAGCAGATCCACTAAAATCTTCAGTCCCGGATTACCCAACTCGATTCAGACTTACGAGCCATGGTTGCCCAACGCTATTATGGCCCAGAATTTGACCAAAAGGAATGGGAAATCAGACGCTTAAAACTAAGCTTGCCCAGATTAAATCTGAAAAATAGAGACCTACCCTCTTTACAACATCTCCACCTGTCCCGTCCATTGGCCCAACCCACCATCCATTTGCCTCTATGCTATCTCCCATCAGACAGTATGATCCTTCCAAACTATTTGGTATGACTCATACTCTTTTCCCAGATAACCCATTGCCACCTCCACCAAAGCCTAAACCACGATCTAAACCTCAACCACGACCTGTCAAAATTCATCAACCCTCTTTTCCCGACCAACAGTCTCCCAATTATACCCCTGCAGCACCTCCACCGAGTATCTCATCTCAACCTCCAATCCAGTCCAAAGATAAATAACCCATGCACCAGTTTAGTGCCCATACAGTTGATCACTCATCTACTACCGATGATCAAACTTCTGATTCAAATCTAGCCGTTTCCACTAGCCAAGCTGAAACTGATACAAAATCTTCCTTATCAACTAGTGACTTAGAAAAGTCCTATGCTGATATCACAAGAATCTTGATGGCTCAACCTGACCAACCTACTCAAGGCCAAACTTCTCACATAGACCCCTAAGTTGATATTCCCTCTGACGTTGAAGAAGAAATGCCTAAATCTTCGGCCACCAATCAACCTCCTCCAGCTCAATCTCAAGCTCAAATTAGTCAAAAATCGTCAAATGGTCAATGGTTCACCTTTGATGATATTCCATCTTCTAAATGAAGTGATCGCCTTAATGAGATGTTTGCCTGGATTGACCTCCAAATGCTACGGCCTGGAGCAACCACTTAATCAGTCCTTAGAGAATTTGCTACTCGTTTTACGGGTGCTCTAAGAGATTGGTTTGATTCTTTGGGACAATACAGACAATTACAGCACGTTCAACTACCAGAAGTCTCAAGTGCCCTTGTAGTTCTCCATGATCAATTCCTTGGAGACTCATCTGCAATTTTTGAAGCTGCAAGACGAGACTATCTCAACATAATATGTTGTTCCCTCAATGCTAAGGATCTTGATTTCATTACAAACGCATGTCTTTGCTGTTCTACAAGCTTAATGGATTCAATGAGCCAATATTGAAGCATGTCTTTCTGGCTTCCTTTCCCGACGAGCTTCAACCAGACATACAAAGACAACTTACAGCATCCAATCTTAGCCTTGACAACATCTCTCTTGGAAAAATCTTCCAACTTGCCAAAACTTGCCTTGACAAACTCTGTGAGCAGAAGCAGTTTTTCAAAGAACTATTGAACGACAAAGAACCATTCAGAAGTACCTGCAAAAAGCCCTACTTGCAGATCAAATGCAAAAAGAAAAAGGATTGTGATTACAGTCCTAAAAAGAAAAAGCATTTTTGAAAATACAGATATCCAGAATTTCCATCAAAGCCTCACAGGTCCAAAAAACTTTACAGATTCTTCCAAAAGAAATCATCTTCTTCCAAGGAAATCCAACGGAAAAAATCAAGCAGATGTTTTATTTATAAGAAAAAAGGCCACTATGCCAAAGACTGTCCCAACAAAAGAGAAAAATTCATCCGGTTAGTCGAGCATCTCTAAGCTACTACCGACTACTCTCCAGCAAAAGATGAACTGGAATTTAGTTTCTCTGAACAAAATGAACCAAATGATGAAACCGTGTTCGCACTGCAAAACTCCTCTGATGATTCAGACAGTAATCAGTCCCAAGTTATTTTCCACCAACAGTTAATGTCCCATGATACTACTGTTCCTATTCCTTCCATCAAACTCGACATTTTGGTTTCAAAATTCCAAAGGCTCATTCCAGCAAATGGTCTCATCGACACTGGCGCCCAACGCACCATGTTAAATCCCAACATTCTTCCACCTGCATACTGGGAAACATACGAAGAAAATTTCAGAGCTGTTAATGGCAAATTTTTCACCACTTCTTTGATTACCAACAAACCCATCAAATCTTTCCCAATTGTATCATCTGGACCAAGTCTTTCTTTATTAAGTTACCTTTCAAACTAAATGAAGACATTAACCCGACCAAAGATACTCACTCAGGAATGAGTCCTTCTGACTTACTCCTAGCCCAACAGGAATGTTCGCAACTATTAGCCCAAGGTCTCATTGAGCCCACAAGTTCTCCATGGGCTTGCCAAGCTTTTTATGTTGAAAAGCATTCTGAAATTGTTCGAGCAAAGAAACGCTTAGTCATTGACTATCAGCCCCTCAATATGTTTTTACAAGATGACAAGTTTCCTTTACCCCGCCGACAGAGCATATTTACTTTTCTCAAAGATGCCCTAATCTTTTCAAAATTTGATTTAAAATCAGGTTTTTGGCAATTAGGCATTGAACCCTCTGAGCATTACAAAACTGCCTTTTGCATCCCAAATACCCATTTTCAATGGACCATCCTATCCTTTGGCCTCAAGACTACCCCATCTATTTTTTAAAAGTCCATGGTCCAAATCTTCCAACCCATTCTGCATCATGCATTATTTACATTGATGACATCTTGTTGTCACTACCCTCAAGCAAATTGCGCAAAATCCGCCTCCTTTAAAGTTGATTACTGATGGAAAGTGCATATTGCAGATAGACGCTAGTGATGACTCATGGGGTGTTATTCTCCTTGAAGAACTCAATGGCAAAGAGCACTTGCTATTCTCCTCGAAGAACATAATGGAAAAGAGCACTTTATTGCTTACGCTAGTGGACACTTTTCTGACACACAGAAACACTACCATAGTGTCTTCAAAGAAATCTTGACGGTAAAGAATGGCATCAAAAAGTTTGAGTATCATCTTATTTCATATCACTTTCTCATTCGCATGGACAGTTCAACCATTCCCAATATTCTCAATTTCAAAGGTAAAACTGTTCCAGAAAAAAATGTTACTCCGCTTAAAAGATTAGTTTGCAAAATATGACTTTTCAGTCAAGCATATAAAGGGGTCCTAGAAACTTATCCCTGATATGCTATCCAGACTCTCCAAACCAGAAAACCCTCTCACCCTGGTTTCTACAACCTACCACTTTCCAATCATCTTCATGGCTACATCTCTCCCACCTAAAGCTCTCACTAAGAAAAACTTTCCCCTTGACAAAACTTTCACTTCTGTCTTTACTATCCAGGATTTTGCACAAAAAGCTGTTTTTCGCTTCTTAATAAAAGCCTACCTTTTGGCAGACTCATTTTCATTTTCTACTTTCCACCCGGAAAACCTGTTTCTTACAGGTTTAACCCTTGATCCATCTAGAGAAATCACTGAAGATGAGTTATAGTACATCTGGTGCCTAACTGTTCTTTATGCCACCAAACTAGTTCTACCCATCGCTCCCACTTTGACCCATCTCCTTAATCCAGAACAGGCCACCTCTCTCACCTACACCCTACTGGAATAGTTCTCCCCAATACCATGGTGGAGAAAGAAACTATAGTAACTGTCAGAGATTTACAATCTTGAACGTATGCCTACCTCTGAAGCACAACTATGATGTATACCTCTGAAGCACAACTATTTACATCAGTATTCATCATTCACAAGCTATAGTTTCAGCATTCAGATACAAATTTATTTTGGACTCAAGATCAAGTGTATGAATGGTTCACTGTACCTCACCCGGCTATCATTGACAATGAAATCCAATCTACCCTGCACAACTACGTTTGTCAATTAAATCACCAGACTCCACCACATAAGGATATCTTTCACACCTCCTCAGGTCCTCAACATGACCTCATCATGATCCCTACTCCATCTGCCATATCCAAACCCAAGTCTACAGGAATCATCATCAAAGAAGAAAAGTCTGACTACACTGACTTCCTTTACCAAGGCTCTCAAGACCCATAAGAAGAATTCCACAACCAATTTCCTTCCTCTTAGTCAACACCTCTATCAATTTCCACAACCAACCATGACTGAACCTGGCTCCTCATCTTAACCTTCACCACCCACAAAACCAGACAAAGCCACACAAACACCAAGCTTTACGCCACAGTCATCACCACTCAAACCAGGATTTAGATGAGATTGCCCTTACCCACCTTGCCGTGGTCCCCATTGTAAGCATCCAAAGCTCTCCAAAACCTTTTTCCCAACATCCACCCGTGACATTGACCCTGATGAGACAGAAAACTCCTTTGAAGACAACTACATGAATCTCTACTCTTCATTAAGCCGTTTGTCATGTTGTAATAATTATGTTTTACTTTATGTCTTGTCCTGTATAATTATTAAAGTTAGTTTTACTTTATGTCTTATCCTGTATAATTATTAAAGTTTGCTTTTACTTTAAGCTTTTGCTTTTGTCAAAAGTCATGTTTTAATTATTAAAGCAGTCATGATATATTTTGCTTTTACTTTTGAAAGATAGGACTCCTATCCTATCTCCTCGAGAATTCTCCTATATAAAGGATTCTCCCCTCATTTGTAAGCATAATAAGTTTTCTAAGCAATAAACTCGTGTGTTCTCTAAAGCTATTTGTTTCTAAACTCTCTCTCCTCTCTTTGCAAATGAAGTTCTAGAGAAAGAAAAGGAATAAAGAATTAAATTTGTTCATTTTGAAAACTTAAGGAAGTATGCTCTGCACTTGCCTTCCAGTAAGGATCCTGTGCATCAGAAAACTTTTAAGCATTTCTTATCTGGTTTGGTACCCTGTTTTAAACTAAGGAAAGTCTGTTTTGGGTTAAATGACCTAGAAAGAAACGTTTTAAGTTTTGATCTACCAAGAGTATATCGGCTGGAAACCTCTTCGGGTTGCGGACTACTGGTCCAAAGGGCGACTTGGATCGCTGTACCTAGGGGCCACAACGCCACGTACATATTGGTATCAGAACCATACCCATCCTTGAAAATTTTAGTTTTGTTGGATCGTTGTACCTAGGGGCCACAACGCCACGTACATATTGGTATCAGAACCATACCCATCCTTGAAAATTTTAGTTTTCTCAAATTCGTTTTCCAAGTCCAAAATAGTATAATTTAAGTATCTTTATTCTATTTTCATCACTAGACTTCAGGCGCAGAGAGACCTCTCATTCATGGCTTTCACTTCCTCTTCAACTTCTTCAAATCCTGTTACTGTTTCATCTACTCTGTCTTTACCTAAATCTTGTACTTCTCATACTGCCAATAAGATCGAAAACGTTGTCGAATACTCTTACATCCATGAATTCGCCCAGATTAACGAATCCTCCTACCTTCTCATAAGCCATTACCAGCTGTATAAAAGACCTAGTTCTCTTATCCGCAATATCCGTACTCTCATCTCTACTCGCCGCCTTCAACCTAAAGAATATATCCAGTCTTCTCGCTTGGATCAATGTGCTCTTCAAGCAACCTCTGCTGAGTAATATGTCACTCTTGAAATCCCCTCATAATTGATTTCCAACTGGAAACGAGAAGGTTATACCCATCTCCATCTTGGAGGAATCCTATTAATCTTTACCCTTCATTGGAGAAAATGGTTATCGGTCACAGCTCGCCTTGCTATGCTTGATACCCGGTTCAAACAGTACCAAGATGCTGTTATAGGTACTGTCCTCACCACCCTTCATGCATGAAGTGTTTTACTCACTTTCTATCACAATTTTAATATTTCTCTCCAAGATACCAACTTGCCTACAACCTTGAAAGTTTAAGTTCAAATTCAATGAGCAGAACAAATCTCTTCAACCAAAATTGCCACCCTACACAACCAACTGGTCTATAGACTTCAAAATCATGCCTTAGATCTACCTTCTCGACCATCACTCTGACACCCTCATGGTGTTAGCCGAATCTGACCAAATCCCAACAATCATCCAGATCCCAAGACAAATTCCCCATCATGAGCCCATCAAGCTTATGCCTCTTGAATGGATATCCAACTATGAGCAGTTCCATAACAATACAGCTCCCATTCAGACATCTGAAAGCATGTTTGAACGACGCCGTGATGGCACAGTCCGAATGACTTTTAAACCCCCTCCAAGTGCTCCTCAAGAGCCCCCTCAGCTCTCCTTTACCTATTCCCCAATGATTACAGCTGTTCAGACAACTCTGGAAGATATACCCATTACAGGGTTCAATTATGAAGGATACTCTGTTTATCCAGCCAAATAAAATGGACATTTCCTCTGGGATGTCCCCGACTCCGGCATGTGTGACCCCACTTGTCCCTGCTGGGATGATTGGGAAGAGGATGACGATTATGCCACCAAAAGGAATAAGAAACCTAAAAAGAAAAACTTCAAAACCCGTGTCAACACCATAAACCTCAACCACAACCTGTTAAAATTCATCAACCCTATTTTCCTGACCAACAGTCTCCCAATTATACCCCGCAGCACCTCCACCAACTATCTCATCTCAACCTCCAATCCAGTCCAAAGATAAAAAACCCATGCACCAGTTTATTGCCCATACAGTTGATCACTCATCTACTACCGATGATCAAACTTCTTATTCAAATCTAGCCGTTTCCACTAGCCAATCTGAAACTGATACATAATATTCCTTATCAACTAGTGACTCAGAAAAGTCCTATGCTGATATCACAATAATCTTGATGGCCTAACCTGACCAACCTACTTAAGGCCAAACTTCTCACACAGACCCCTATGCTGATATTCCCTCTGACGTTGAAGAAGAAATGCCTGAATCTTCGGCCACCAATCAACTTCCTCCAGCCCAATCTCAAGCTTAAACTAGTAAAAAATCGTCAAATGGTCCATGGTTCACCTTTGATGATATTCCATCTTCTAAATGGCGTGATCGTCTTAATGAGATGTCTGCCTGGATTAACCTCCAAATGCTACGGCCTGGAGCAACCACTCAATCAGTCCTTAGAGAATTTGCTACTCGTTTTACGGGTGCTCTAAGAGATTGGTTTGATTCTTTGGGACAATACAAACAATTACAGTTCGTTCAACTACTAGAAGTCTCATGTACCCTTACAGTTCTCCATGATCAATTCCTTGGAGACCCATCTGCAGTTTTTGAAGCTACAAGACAAGACTATCTCAACATGAAATGTTGTTCCCTCAATGCTAAGGATCTTGATTTCCATTATAAACGCATGTCTTTGCTAATCTACAAGCTTAATGGATTTAATGAGCCAACATTGAAGCATGTCTTTCTGGCTTCCCTTCCCGACGAGCTTCAGCCAGACATACAAAGACAACTTACAGCCTCCAATCTTAGCCTTGACAACATCTCTCTTGGAAAAATCTTCCAACTTGCCAAAACTTGCCTTGACAAATTCTGTGATCAGAAGCAGTTTTTCAAAGAACTCTTGAAAGACAAAGAACCATTTAGGAGTGCCTGCAAAAAGCCCTACTTGCAGATCAAATGCAAAAAGAAAAAGGATTGTAATTGTAGTCCTAAAAAGAAAAAACATTTTCGAAAATACAGATATCCAGAATTTTCATCAAAGCCTCGCAGGTCCAAAAAACCTTACAGATTCTTTCGAAAGAAATGATCTTCTTCCAGGGAATTCCAACGGAAGAAATCCAGCAGATGTTTCATCTGCAAGAAAAAAAGGCCACTATGCCAAAGACTGTCCCAACAAAAGAGAAAAATCCATTCAGTTAGTCGAGCATCTTCAAGCTACTACCAACTACTCTCCAACAAAAGATGAACTGAAATTCTATTTCTCTGAACAAGATGAACCTAATGATGAAACCGTGTTCGCATTGCAAAACTCCTCTGATGATTCAGACAGTGATCTGTCCCAAGTTATTTTCCATCAACAGTTAATGTCCCTTGATACTACTATTCCTATTCCTTCCATCAAACTCCACATTTTGCCCTCAAAATTCCAAAGGCCCATTCCAGCAATTGGTCTCATCAATACTGGCGCCCAACGCAGCATGTTAAATCCCAACATTCTTCCACCTGAATACTGGACAAAATATGAAGAGAATTTCAGAGCTGTTAATGTCAAATTCTTCACCACTTCTTTGATTACCAACAAACCCATTGGTATTCAAATCTTTCCCAATTGTGTCATCTGGACCAAAGTTATTGGTTCCACTCTTCCTAATAAGGATATCTTGTTAGGTTTTGACATCCTTCACTAAATCAAACACCTCCAAATCATTCCCACTGGAATCCGAGTCAAATCCATGTTTAAACCATTCACAGACATTTTGAAACTTTACAATTTGTCTGATACTTCCCCATCCTACCAAGATATTTCCACCACACTTTTGAGTTTCTATTCAGAGTCTTATTTTGAGTTTACCCATCCAAACCCATTGTGGAAAAATAAGTCTTTCTTCATTAAGTTACCTTTCAAATTAAATGAAGACATTAACCCGACCAAAGCCACTCACCCAGGAATGAGTCCTTCTGACTTACTCCTAGCCCAAAAGGAATGTTCCCAACTGTTAGCCCAAGGTCTCATCGAGCCCACAAGTTATTCATGGGCTTGCCAAGCTTTTTATGTCGAAAAGCATTCTGATTCGAGGAAAGAAACGCTTGGTCATTGATTATCAGCCACTCAATATGTTTTTACAAGATGACAAGTTCCCTTTACCCCGACGAGAAAGCATGTTTACTTTTCTCAAAGATGCCCAAATCTTTTCAAAATTTGATTTAAAATCAGGTTTTTGGCAATTAGGCATTAAACCCTCTGAGCGTTATAAAACTGCCTTTTGCATCCCAAATGCCCATTTTCAATGGACCGTCCTACCCTTTGGGCTCAAAACTGCCCCATCCATTTTCCAAAAAAGTCCATGGTCCAAATCTTCCAACCCATTTTACTTTTTTCAGGTTCACATGAGGAACATCACCAGCTGTTAACCGAATTTTATGATATTGTCCAAAGTCATGGAATTATGCTGTCCGCCAAGAAAAGTACAATCGCCACAGATAACATTGAATTCCTTGGTATAATCATCAAAGATGGCCACTACCAGCTAGGAAAGCACATTGCCCAAGAATTGCTTCACTTTCCAGATCAACAACTTTCCAAAAAGCAAGTTCAACAGTTTCTCGGCATCATCAATTACATCAGAGATTTCATCCCACATGTGGATCGCTACACTCATCACCTCTCGGCTTTATTGAAAAAGAAGCCCTAGAATGGAATACTAACCCCACAAATGCTGTCACTACCCTCAAGCAAATTGCACAAAATCCGCCTCCTTTAAAGCTGATTACTAATGGAAAGCGCATATTGCAGACAGACACTAGTGATGACTTATAGGGTACTATTCTCCTCGAAGAACACGATGGAAAAGAACACTTTATCACTTTCGCTAGTGAACACTTCTCTAACACACAGAAACACTACCATAGCATCTTCAAAGAAATCTTAGCGGTAAAGAATGACATCAAAAAGTTTGAGTATCATCTTATTGGATATCACTTTCTCATCCGCATGGACAGTTCAGCCTTCCCCAAAATTTTCAATTTCAAAGGCAAAACTGTTCCAGAAAAAATGTTACTCCGCTTAAAAGATTGGTTTGCAAAATATGACTTTTCAGTTAAGCATATAAAGGGGGCCCAGAACCTCATCCCTGATATGCTCTCCAGACTCTCCAAACCAGAAAACCCTCTCACCCTGGTTTCTACAACCTACCACTTTTCAGTCATCTCTATGGCTACATCTCTCCCACCTGAAGCTCTTACTAAGAAAAACTTTCCCCTTGATAAAACTTTCACTTCTGTCTTTGCTATCCTGGAATTTGCACGAAAAGCTGTTTTCCGCTTCTTCATGAAAGCTTACCTTCTAGCATATTCATTTCCATTTTCTACCTTCCACTCAAAAAATCTGTTCCTCACAGGTTTAACCCTTGATCCATCCAGAGAATCACTGAAGATGAGTTATGGTACATCTGGTGCCTAACTGTTCTCTATGCCACCAAACTAGTCCTACCCATTGCTCCCACATCTCCGTAATCCAGAACAAGCCACTTTTCTCACCTGGACACTACTGGAATGGTTCTCCCCAATACCATGGTGGAGAAAGAAGCTATAGCAACTGTTAGAGATTTACAATCTTGAACGTATGCCTACTTCTGAAGCACAAATGTTCACATCCGTATTCATCATTCATAGGCCATACTTTCAACATCCAGATACAAATCTCTTTTGGACTCAAGATCAAGTGTATGAATGGTTCACTGCACCTTACCCAGCTATCATTGACAATGAAATCCAATCTACCTTGCACAACTACCTTTGTCAATTAAACCACCATACTGCACCACATAAGGATATCTTTCACACCTTCTTAGGTCTTCAACATGATCTCATCATGATCCCTACTCCATCCGCCATCTCCACACCAAAGTCCACAGGAATCATTATCAAAGAAAAGAAACCAGACTACACTGACTTCCTTTACCAAGACTCCCAAGACCTATGGGAAGAATTCCTTCCTCTCAGTTAGCATCTCCAACAGTTCCCCCAATCAAGCATGACTGACCCAGGCTCATCATCACAACCCTCTAAAGTCGATAAGACCACTAAGACACCAAACCCAATACCTCAGTCATCCCCACTCCAACCAGGATATAGACGAGATTGCCCTTATCCACCTTGTCGTAGTCCCCACTGTAAGCATCCAAAGCTCTCCAAAACCTTTTTCCAAATAGCCTCCCGTGACAACGACCCAGATGAAACTGAAAGCTCCTCCGAAGATGACTACATGAATCTTTACTCTCCATAAAGTCGTTTGCCATGTTGTAATAATTATGTTTTACTTTATGTCTTGTCCTGTATAATTATTAAAGTTTCCTTTTACTTTAAGCTTTTGCTTTTGTTCAAAGTCATGCTTTAATTATTAAAGTAGTCATGATGTATTTTGCTTTTACTTTTGAAAAGATAGGAATCCTATCCTATCTCCTCGAGAATTCTCCTATATAAAGGATTCTCCCTTCCTTTGTAAGCATAAGAAGTTTTCTAAGAAATAAACTCGTGTGTTCTCTAAAGCTGTGTTTTTAAACTCTCTCTCCTCTCCCTGCAAATGAAGTTCTAGAGAAAGAAAAGGAATAAAGAATTAAATTTGTTCATTTTGAAAATCTAAGGAAGTATGCTCTGCACTTGCCTTCCAGTAAGGATCCTGTGCATCATAAAACTTTTGATCATTTCTTATCTGGTTTGGTACCCTGTTTTAGACTAAGGAAAGTTTGCTTTGGTTTAAATGACCTAGAAAGAAACGTTTTAAGTTTTGATCTACCAAGAGTATATCGGCTGGAAACCTCTTCGGGTTGCGGACTACTGGTCCAAAAGGCAACTTGGATCGCTGTACCTAGGGGCCACAACGCCACGTACATATTGAAAGTCTGTTTTGGGTTAAATGACCTACAAAGAAACGTTTTAAGCTTTGATCTACCAAGAGTATATCGGTTGGAAACCTCTTCGGGTTGCGGACTACTGGTCCAAAGGGCAACTTGGATCGTTGTACCTAGGGGCCACAACGCCACGTACATATTGAAAGTCTGTTTTGGGTTAAATGACCTACAAAGAAACGTTTTAAGTTTTGATCTACCAAGAGTATATCGGTTGGAAACCTCTTCGGGTTTCGGACTACCGGTCCAAAGAGCGACTTGGATCGCTGTACCTAGGGGCCACAACGCCACGTACATATTGGTATCAGAGCCAAGGCCCGAGGGCGAGGGTAGAATGAATGATAAGCTCTTATCCCACATCGCTGGCAAGCCAAAGCTCCTGGTCGCTTATAAGCGCTGGGCAATCCTCACCCTTTGAGAGATCTTTTGGGGTTGAGTTAGGCCCGGCCCAAGTTGGTATTAGAGCCATACCCGTCCTTGAAAATTTTGGTTTTCTCAAATTCGTTTTCCATGTCCAAAATGGTATAATTTAAGTATCTTTATTCTATTTTGATCCCTATATTTCAGGAGCAGAGAGACCTCTCATTCATGGCTTCCACTTCCTCTTCAAATCCTGTTATTCTTTCATCTACTCTTTCTTTACCTAAATCTTGTACTTCTCATACTGCCAATAAGATCGAAAACCTTGTCGAATACTCCTACATCCCTGAATCCGCCAAGATTAATAAATACTTCTACCTTCTCATAAGCCTTTACCAGCTGTATAAAAGACCTAGTTCTCTTACCCGCAGTATCCGCACTCTCATCTCTACTCGATGCCCTCAACCTAAAGAATATATCCAGTCTTCTGGCCTGGATCAATGTGCTCTTCAAGCAACCTCTGCTGAGCAATATGTCACTCTTGAAATCCCCTCTGAATTAATTTCCTACTGGAAACGAGAGGTTATACCCATCTCCATCTCGGAGGAATCCGATTAATCCTTACCCTTCATGGGAGAAAAGGGTTACCGGTCACAGCTCGCCTTGCTATGCTTGATACCCGGTTCAAACATTATCAAGATGCTGTTATAGGCATTGTCCTTACCACCCTTCATGCAGGAAGTGTTTTACTCACTTTCTATCCCAATTTCAATCTTTCTCTCCAAGATACCAACATGCCCATAACCTTGAAAGTTCAAGTTCAAATTCAAGGAGCAGAACAAATCGCTTCAGCCAAAATTGCCACCCTACACCACCAACTGGTCTATAGGCTTCAAAATCATGCCTTAGATCTACCTACTCCAGAACATCACTCTGACACCCTCATTGTGTTAGCCGAATATGACTAAATCCCAACAATTAACCAGATTCCCAGACAAATTCCTCGCCATGAGCTCATCAAGCTTATGCCTCTTGAATAGATCTCTAACTATGAGCAGTTCCATAACAATACAGCTCCCATTTAGACATCTAAAAGCATGTTTGAACGACGCCCCGATGGCACAGTCCGAATGAACTTTAAACCACCTCCCAGTGCTCCTTAAGAGCCTCCTCGGCTCTCCTTTACCTATTCCTCAATGATCACCACTGTTCAAGCAGCTCAAGAAGATCTACCCATTATAGGGTTCAATTCTGAAGGACACCCTGTTTATCCAGCCAAATAAAATGGTCATTTCCTCTGGGATGTCCCCGGCTCCGGCATGTGTGACCTCACTTGTCCCTGCTAGGATGATTGGGAAGAGGATGATGATGATTATGCCACTAAAAGGAAAAAGAAAAAACCTCAACACCTGTGTCAACACCACGACCCCAAACCACCAAAAGATCATCCTCATCCACTAGCTCCTTTACCCATCTACCATAAAGAACTCAAATGGATTGCAAAGAATTGCAAATATGAGATTCCATTACCAATCCCAACCAAACCATTTGTCGTACAACCATTGGTTGTATGATGTTTTCCTCCACCTCTTCAGATTATTCCTCTTCTTTCCCTCCTCTGGAAACCCATACAGACTCCCAACGCAATGTTGTGTGCAAACCTTTTGTCCCTTCACCTATTACCTCCACTGGTCACCTTGAGCCACCCAAACCTTTTGAATCCGTCCTCAATTGGTAATCCCAAAATGCCAGGGCACAAAATGATGCCTTGTTGCATATCAATTCCAAACTTGACAAGATCAGTTTGCGAACTGAACAGATTGAAACTAAAGTTGATTCTATCACTGCCCAGATGCAGCAGATCCACCAAAATCTTCAGTCCCGGATTACCCAATTCGATTCAAAATTACGAGCCATGCTTGCCCAACGCTACTATGGCCCAGAATTTGACCAAAAGGAACGGGAAATCAGATACTTAAAGACTGAACTTGCCCAGATTGAATCTAAAAAATAGAGACCTACCCTCTTTACAACATCTCCACCTATCCCGTCCATTATCCCAACCTACCATCCATTTGCCTCTATGCTGTCCCCCATCAGACAGTATGACTCATACTCTTTTCCGAGATAACCCATTGCCACCTCTACCAAAGCCTAAACCTCAATCTAAACCTCAATCACAACCTGTTCAAATTCATCAACCAACATTTCCTGACCAACAGTCTCCCAATTATATGCCTGCAACCAGCACCTCCACCGCCAACTTTATCCCAACCTCCAATCCAGTCCAAAGACAAAGAACCCATGCACCAATTTGGTGCCCATACAATTGATCACTCCTTCTCTACTACCGATGATCAAACTTCTGATTCAAATCTAGCCGTTTTCACCAGCCACTCTGAAACTGATACCGAATATTTCGTATCAACTAGTGACTCAGATAAGTCCTATGCTGATATCACAAGAATCTTGATGGCCCAACCTGACCAACCTAATCAAGGCCAACCTTCTCACAGAAACCCCTATGTTGAGATTCCCTCTGACGTTGAGGAAGACATACCTGAATCTTCGGCCACTAATCAACCTCCTCCAGCTCAATCTCAAGCCCCCACTGGTCAAAAATCATCAAATGGTCCATGGTTCACTTTTGATGATATTCCATCTTTTAAATGGCGTGATCGCCTTAATGAGATGTTTGCCTGGATTGACCTCCAAATGCAACGGTCTGGAGCAACCACTCAATCAGTCCTTAGAGAATTTGCTACTCGTTTTACGGGTGCATTAAGAGATTGGTTTGATTCTTTGAGACAATACAGACAATTACAGTTCGTTCAACAACCAGAAGTCTCAAGTGCCCTTGCAGTTCTCCATGATCAATTCCTAGGAGACCCATCTGCAGTTTTTAAAGCTGCAAGACGAAACTATCTCAACATGAAATGTTGTTCCCTCAATGCCGAGGATCTTGATGGATTCAATTAGCCTACAATAAAACATGGCTTTCTGGCTTCTCTTCCCGTTGAACTTCAGCCAGATATCCAAAGGCAACTTACAGCATCCAATCTTAGCCTTGACAACATCTCTCTTGAAAAAATCTTCCAACTTGCCAAAACTTGCCTTGACAAACTCTGTGAGCAGAAGCAGTTTTTCAAAGAACTATTGAAAGACAAAGAACCATTCAGGAGTGCCTGCAAAAAGCCCTACTTGCAGATCAAATGAAAAAAGAAAAAGGATTGTGATTGCAGTTCTAAAAAGAAAAAGCATTTTCGGAAATACAGATATCCAAAATTTTCATCAAAGCCTCGCAGGTCCAAAAAATCAAGCAGATGTTTTATCTGTAAGAAAAAAGGCCATTATGCCAAAGATTGTCCCAACGAAAGAAAAAAATCCATCCGGTTAGTCGAGCATCTTCAAGCTACTACCGACTACTCTCCAGCAAAAGATAAACTGGAATTTTGTTTCTCTGAACAAGATGAACCCAATGATGAAACCGTGTTCGCACTGCACAACTCCTCTGAGGATTCAGACAGTGATCAGTCCCAAGTTATTTTCCACCAACAGTTAATGTCCCTTGATACTACTGTTCCTATTCCTTCCATCAAACTCCACATTTTGCCTTCAAAATTCCAAAGGCCCATTCCAGCAATTGGTCTCATCGACACTGGCGCCCAACGCAGCATGTTAAATCCCAACATTCTTTCACCTGAATACTAGACAGAATATGAAGAAAATTTTAGAACTGTTAATGGCAAATTTTTCACCACTTATTTGATTACCAACAAACCCATTGGTATTCAAATTTTTCCCAATTGTGTCATCTGGACCAAGGTCATTGGTTCCACTCTTCCTAATAAGGATATCTTGTTAGGTATTGACATCCTTCACCAAATCAAACACCTCCAAATCATTCCCACTGGAATCCGAGTCAGATCCATGTTTAAACCATTCACAGACATTTAGAAACTTTACAATTTGTCTGACACTCCCCCGTCTTACTAAGATATTTCCACCAAACTTTTAAGTTTCTGTCCAGAGTCTCATTCTGAGTTTACCCATCTAAACCCATTGTGGAAAAAGAAGTCTTTCTTCATTAAGTTACCTTTTAAACTAAATGAAGACATTAACCCAACCAAAGCTACCCATCCATGAATGAGTCCTTCTGACTTACTCTTAGCCCAAACAGAATGTTCTCATCTGTTAGCCCAAGGTCTCATTGAGCCCACAAGTTCTCCATGGGCTTGCCAAGCTTTTTATGTTGAAAAGCATTCTGAAATTGTTTGAGGAAACAAACGCTTAGTCATTGATTATCAGCCACTCAATATGTTTTTACAAGACGACAAGTTTCTTTTACCCCGTCGACAGAGCATGTTTACTTTTCTCAAAGATGCCCAAATCTTTTCAAATTTTGATTTAAAATCAGGTTTTTGGCAATTAGGCATTGAACCCTCTAAGCGTTACAAAACTGCCTTTTGCATCCCAAATGCCCATTTTCAATGGACCGTCCTACCCTTTGGCCTCAAGACTGCCCCATCCATTTTTCAAAAGTCCATAGTCCAAATCTTCCAACCCATTGTGCATCATGCATTGATTTATATTCATGACATCTTGCTTTTTTCAGGTTCACATCATGAACATCGCCAGCTGTTAACTCAATTCTATGCTATTGTCCAAAGTCATAGAATTATGCTATCAACCAAAAAGAGTACCATCGCCACAGCTAACATTGAATTCCTTGGTATGATCATCAAAGATGGCCACTACCAACTACGAAAGCACATTGCCCAAGAATTGCTTCACTTTCCAGATCAGCAGCTTTCCAAAAAGCAAGTTCAACAGTTTCTCGGCATCATCAGTTACATCAGAGATTTCATCCCACATGTGGATCACTACACTCATCACCTCTCAGTTTTATTGAAAAAGAAGCCCCCAAAATGGAATGATGACCACACAAATGCTGTCACTACCCTCAAGCAAATTGCGCAAAATCCGCCTCATTTAAAGCTGATTACTGATGGAAAACACATATTGCAGACAAACGCTAATGATGAATCATGAGGTGCTATTCTCCTCGAAGAATTCGATGGAAAAGAGCACTTTATCGCTTACGCTAGTGGACACTTTTCTAACACACAGAAACACAACTATAGCGTCTTCAAAGAAATCTTAGCGGTAAAGAATGGCATCAAAAAGTTTGAGTATCATTTTATTGGACATCATTTTCTCATCCGAATGGACAGTTCAGCTTTTCCCAATATTCTCTATTTCAAAGGTAAAATTGTTCCAGAAAAAATGTTACTCCACTTAAAAGATTGGTTTGCAAAATATGACTTTTCAGTCAAGCATTTAAAAGGGTCCCAGAACCTTATCCTTGATATGCTATCCAGACTCTCCAAACCAAAAAACCCTCTCACTCTGGTTTCTACAACCTACCACTTTCCAATCATCTTCATGGCTACATCTCTCCCCCTTGAAGCTCTCACCAAGAAAAACTTTCCCCTTGACAAAACTTTCACTTCTGTCTTTGCTATCCAGGAATTTGCACAAAAAGTTGTTTTCCACTTCTTAATAAAAGCCTACCTTTTGGCAGACTCATTTCCATTTTCTACTTTCCACCCGGAAAACCTATTTCTTATAGGTTTAACCCTTGATCCATCCAGAGAAATCACTGAAGATGAGTTATGGTACATCTGGTGCCTAACTGTTCTTTATGCCACCAAACTAGTTCTACCCATCGCTCCCACTTTGGCCCATCTCCTTAATGCAGAACAGGCCACCTCTCTCACCTGGACCCTATTGGAATGGTTCTCCCTAATACCACGGTGGAGAAAGAAACTACAGCAACTGTCAGAAATTTACAATCTTAAACGTATGCATATTTCTGAAGCACAAATGTTCACATCCGTATTCATCATTCACAAGCCATACTTTCAGCATCCAGATACAAATCTCTTTTGGAATCAAGATCAAGTGTATGAATAGTTCACTGCACCTCACCCAGCTATCATTGACAATGAAATCCAATCTACCTTGCACAACTACCTTTGTCAATTAAATCACCAGACTCTGCCACATAAGGATATCTTTCACACCTCCTTAAGTCCTCAACATGACCTCATCATGATCCCTACTCCATCTGCCATATCCAAACCCAAGTCTACAGTGAAATATAAGTGTGCAACCCAAGAGGGGGAGTAAATTGGAAATTTAAAAATTAACCTAGCAAATCCACACAACAAGCAATCTAATGCCTTAATAAAAATCCCCGCCTACGTCCACACCTCCAAGCAATCCAAAATTGAGGATTTCACTATCCAAGCCTTTCCGAGGCTTCAACCGATTACAATTGACTTCGAGGTGTCAATAAACCTTTACAACAAAGAGATTATCTCCAAATCTCTTCACTCAAGTGTCTCACACACTCAAACTCTTACAATTGAAATGAAGAAATGAAAGTTACAATGAAACTCACTCAATGAGTAGATATTCAAAAATGAAGAACAAGGAATGATTCAATGTTTTGTGTTTTGCAAGTTGAAAGCTCAATATATCACGTGTGCCTTTTGTTTTTGCTTGTTGGAGAGGTTCAAAATGAGTTGGATTTGAGTTCTTATAGTTTGAGCTCAAAAACTAGCCGTTACTCACATTCCAGACGTATCCGGTTTGCCGTTTATGGAATTCGATAAGCCGGATTTATGTTACCGTTAAGGCAAGAATTTGAATTTTACCTATCCGGCTTGCCGGTTACGAAATCCGGTGAGCCGTTTTCGTTCTGGGTGCTTACTGCCCGTATCCGGATTTTCGGTTTTCAGAATCCGGATATCCGCTTGCTACAGTAACCTGCTACAGTGAAATTTTTTTCAAATTTTCAGTTTGACCCCAAAACTTTATAACACTATAGTATGGCCCAAAACTTATGAAACTTTGCAAATAGTTCCAATTTCAGAATTTCTAAGTAATGCTTCGTTAATCCCAAAACTTTCTTGAATTATGATTTCGCCCAAACTTTGTGAAATTATGGAATGACCAAAAAAATATTTAAATAGTTTGAAATAGGTCTAAATCCGAAATTTAAAATACTATCAAAGATTTTAAAATTACTTTCATTTTAGTCCAAAATGCTTTAATTCCATAACATCATTTTCTTATTATAAAATTACAATTCATAAATCTTTACTTAATAAATATTTGGGGTTTGTTATCATCAAAATCAATATTTATAGCCATATAGGCTAACAATCTCCCCATTTTTGATGATGACAAAACACATTAAAAAAAAAACTTTAATCTTGTTATGAAAAAGCTCCCCCTTAATCAATGCAAGTTAAAAAGTGATTTGAAAATTGTTTAACAAAAACTCCCCCTGTATACATGCTCCCCTAGATACATGCATATTTTCATAACACTTATTAAATAATTCTCCCCCTTCATCATCAAAAAGAATAAAGGCTCCCCTTATCAATCATCAAAATCGCAACATAAGCACATTAGTAAACAAATATCCATAAGCATAAGAAAATCCATATAATCCATAATGATCAATCAAAACAAATCAATAACATCTAATATAAATAGTCACAACAAATCCATATCATCCAAAACAAAGACATAAACCGAAAAGTATAATAACCATCCATAGATTAAAAAATAAACGAACACACAATGCAGTAAATGAAATGTAGATGTGTCCAAGTACAAGCATAAGATACTACTCAGGTGGTGAGAATGGAGGTGATGGAGGTGGAAACGGATATGGAATGCCGAAGTGCTTGAAGAGGAGGCGCTGTCCATGAACAAACTACTGCTGCAGCTGCCGCTACTGCTGCTGCTCCTGCTGAAGCTCAGTCTGCCACACCGAAAGTGTCCGCACCTCATCCATAAGCTGCTGAAGAGTAACATTTCCAGAGGTAGGAGGCTGTGGAGGTGATGAAACGGATGCAGATGCACTAGGAGCCGAAGCAACCGTAGAAGAAACTTGGCATCTACGCTGCCCTCGAAATGAGAGTGAGAAGCTAGAATCACAGCATTTAGTGGCCGATCATCACTTGGGGCTAGAAAGGTAAACTTGTTATCGTTGTATTTGACCCAAGTGCCATCCTTCCACTCAAAGCCTAACCCAACAATAACCTCATCCCCAATACCCTTGGACGGCCTACAAGATAGTTCTAGAATCAGCACTTCAAAGAATTTAAGAATTCGGGTAATGAAGTGACCATAAGGAAGAGAGCAGGTAATCATGGCAGGAATGCTCAACATGGTACGGATGATGGAATAGCCCAAGTTAACAGGGCGACCTCTAAGAATACAGTCAATCATGGCGACATCCGTGTGAGAAACCTCATCCAAATGTCCTGATCTATGAAGTACAATGGACTGGATGATACGAAGCAAAAAAATGAGTTTGAAGACAAAGACATTGAGTACGGAAATGAATGGTACAGTCTTCAACAGAAAGATCACTACGCCGACAAATATTACGAACAGCATCAACATGAACATAGTCATCAATATCAGGAGGTTCCCTAAGAGAAAAAAATGTCCAGGCCATCATCGGAAGATCCTAGGATGGAGTTCAACTCCGAATCATCAAATTCAATCAAAACTCCTCCAACTTTGGTGATTACCCGATTCTCTTTCTCCGCGGAACAATCCATATTCGAGTAAAATACTTTCACCAAGTCAGGATATACATTTTCCTCAACAACAAGTGCATTAAGCCAACCAACATCTTCCAACAATTGAAAAATATTTCTATAACTAATCTTGAGAGTATGCAAAACATCCGGTAAAACAAAGAAAGTATTGAGTACCTCACGAGTCCGAAAGTTTTGTTGAAACCGTTTGATTAAGTATTGCTTGTTCTGAAAATGAATGGACTCAAAAGTGGATTGATTTGAGGTGCCCCTTGCTTCCGTGGCCAGGTGGTTTGTTGAACCGGTTCTTCGCCTTTTCTTCGAACCGGCCGAGAGCTTGACATATTCATTTTGATGGATTTGAAGATAAAAACACCAAAGAGAAGGAAGATGATGAAGATTAAAAGTGATTTGTAGAAACAAATTGGATCAAAAACGGCTTGAGAGTGAGAAATCTAGAGAGAAAAAAAAATTGGATAAACCCTAGGTTGAATTTGAGATCTAGAGTTTTGGATGTTGAAAATGGAGTTTAAAGATTGTTTTGAGTGAATAAAGTGATGGGGAACGATTTTCTTGACTCAATTTGATGTGAAAATTGAAGAAAAAGTTGGATTTTGAAGTGAAATTAAGAGAGGAGTAAACGGCTTTTAGTGAGAGAATAAGAAACGGTTTGCCGAATGAAGGAGGAAGAAGGTGAATAGCAAAAATAGTCTCGAATCCGGCTTGCCGGATGTCTTTAATCGGCAAGCCGGTTGTAGTCCAGCAAAGTAAACACGAGAATCCGGCTAGCCGGATTTCCTTACCGGCTAGTCGGTTATTGGGCAGTAGATCACAATTCCACAAACGACTTTGCCGGTTAGACCGGGAATCAAAAAATCCAGAAATCTGGTTCTTGGGCAGAGAGTTGAAAGACGAAAATGGCGTGCCAGATTTGTTATCCGGTTTGCCGAATATAAACCCGAGAGCAATAAGCTCAAAAATGGCTTGCCATGAGAGTTGAAAGACGAAAATGGCGTGCCAGATTTGTTATCCGGTTTGCCGGATATAAACTCGAGAGCAATAAGCTCAAAAATGGCTTGCCGGTTTCCTTAACCGGTTGGTCGGATATGGACCCGAGAGTGAGAAACACAAATTCGGCTTGCCGGATTGTCTTGAACCGGAAATCCGGTTTTGTTCCAGCAAGCATGCATGTGAATTCGGCTTTTCAGTTTTGATAACCGGTAGACCGATTGTGAGGCAGTGAGTTCCCTTCCAAATTTGGTTTTCCGGATTGAAGAACTGGTAAACCGGTTATGAGGCAGAGAGGTGGCTAAGCAAATCTGGTTTTCCGGATTGAAAATCCGGTTATCCGGAATTTGTCCCGAGAGAAATTAATAAAAAAAATGTTTTTTCAGATGAATGGAAAGGGAATATTTGCTAGCTCTTATATTTGTACTACACACACCATTTTATTTACGGCCTTAATAATTGATTAATTTTAAATCATTTTGAGATTTAAAACTTTTCAATAAGCCAATTAATGCATGAAACACAAAATCATAAAATCATAAATTTACAAGCATATCAAGTTATCTAATTCATGAAGCATAAATCCATATGATAACAACCATATCAAGTCATGTAGTAAAACATGAATTAAGATTCAACATTCATCATTCCAAGCTCATGTCTTATCTTTATAAAATGCTCTTCGCTAAGAGGTTTTGTAAAGATATCCGCAAGTTGATTTTCAGTGGAAACAAATTTAATTACGACATCTCTTTTTTGAACATGATCTCTAAGGAAATGATGTCTAATTTCTATATGCTTAGTCCTAGAATGTTGAATAGGATTCTTAGAAAGATTTATAGCACTAGTATTGTCACATAAGATAGGAATTTGATCAAGCTTAATACCATAGTCTCTAAGGGTTTGTTTCATCCAAAGAATTTGTGCACAACAACTACCTGCGGCAATATATTCTGCCTCGGTGGTTGAAAGCGCAACCGAGTTTTGTTTCTTACTAAACCAAGAGACAAGAGAATGGCCTAGGAAGTGACATGTTCCACTAGTACTTTTTCTATCAACCTTATACCCAGCAAAATCGGCATCCGAATAACAAGTTAAATCAATATGAGTTCCTCTAGGATACCAAAGGCCAAGATTAATAGAGCCAATTAAATATCAAAAAATACGTTTGACAGCAAGCATGTGAGACTCTTTAGGACAAGATTGAAATCTAGCACATAGGCAAACACTAAACATAATATCAGGCCTACTAGCAATCAAGTAGAGTAAGGATCTTATCATACCTTGATATGTCTTGATATCAACTTCCTTATCTTTCTCAT
>MKYO02032401.1:199842-240856 GCA_002013955.2 Citrus medica | reverse complement strand
AAGTGCTAGAATTCTCAAATGATGCAATACTCTCATGCAATGTTTTATTTTCTAATTCTAGGCATGTAATCTTTGCACTAAATGAATCATTTTCATTCTTAAGCTCTATCATCTTCTTTTTAAGACATATATTCTTTTTACCAATCTTCATTAGCTCATCATGCAAATCCTTAAAAGCATCATGCAATTTATCATATGTAGGAAGAACACTTACCTCATCAAGTTCATCACATGATTCTTCCCCAACGACCATGAGAGCTAAGTTTGTCATTTCTTGTTGGTCATCCTCATCACTTGTTTCCTCATCATGATCATCCCATGTGGCCACCATAGCTTTCTTCTTGAGTTTTTTGGGAAGAGGACATTCCGGTCGTATGTGTCCGGGCTTCTTGCATTCATAGCAAGTGATTGACTCCTTCTTCTCCTTCTTATTCTTGTAGCCTCTAAACTCTCTCTGCTCATTATTCTTCTTGTAAAATTTTCTGAATCTTCTAGCCAACATAGCCAACTCCTCATCATCCATTTTGCTTTCCTCATCACTCTCACGTTTTGAAGCCTTGAGAGCAATGTTTTTCTTCTTTTCCTCATGCCCTTTTTCAGCTGCCAAATCTTCTTCATATGAAATGAGAGAACCAATTAAATCATCAATATGTGATACATTTAAATCCTTGGCTTCCTCAATGGCAATCCTTTTTGGTCTCCATTCCTTAGGTAGAGACCTAATGATTTTCTTGACTTTTTCGCTATTTGAAAAAGTCTTTCCTAGGGCTCCTAGAGTGTTCACTATGTCCGTGAATCTAGTATACATAGAGTACACATTTTCATTTTGTTCCATTTGGAACAATTCATATTGTCGAGTGTACCTACTTATTTTAGATTCTTTCACTTGGTTTGTGCCTTCATAGAAAACTTCAAGTTTGTGCCAAATCTCATTAGCACTTTCGCAGCTAGACATTGTATGAAACTCTTTCTTATCTAAAGCACAAAACAAGGCATTCATGGCCTTGGAATTTAGAGAAGCTTTTCTCTTTTCGAATTCATTCCAATCCCCTGAAGGTTTTGGAATATCTTCTCCGACTTCATTTTTAGTCAAAGGCATGAAAGGACCATCATCAATGATTTTCCAAATCTGATAATCTAAGGCTTACAAGTAAATTATCATCCTAGTTTTCCAATATGGGTAATCGTTTCCATCAAAGTAAGGTGGTCTAGTGGTGGACTGCCCTTCCCTAAATGTGGAATCATTTTGAGTTGCCATTGATCTTTAACTCTAGATGGTTAAATCTAAATAAGAGCACCTTGCTCTGATACCAAATGAAATATAAGTGTGCAACCCAAGAGGGGGGGTGAATTGGAAATTTAAAAATTAACCTAGCAAATCCACACAACAAGCAATCTAATGTCTTAACAACAATTGAAAACAATAAGTTCAATAATAGCACAATAATTAAAGAGTAAGGGAGAAGAGAAACAAACACACGAATTTTTACGTGGTTCGGCAATCCCCGCCTACGTCCACGCCTCCAAGCAATCCAAGCTTGAGGATTTCACTATCCAAGCCTTTCCGAGGCTTCAACCGATTACAATTGACTTCGAGGTGTTAATAAACCTTTACAGCAAAGAGATTATCTCCAAATCTCTTCACTCAAGTATCTCACACAATCAAACTCTTACAATTGAAATGAAGAAATGAAAGCTACAATGAAACTCACTCAATGAGTAGATATTCAAAAATAAAGAACAATGAATGATTCAATGTTTTGTGTTTTGCAAGTTGAAAGCTCAAGATATCACGTGTGCCTTTTGTTTTTGCTTATTGGAGAGGTTCAAAATGAGTTGGATTTAAGTTCTTATAGTTTGAGCTCAAAAACTAGCCGTTACTCACATTCCAGGCGTATCCGGTTTGCCGTTTATGGAATTCGGTAAGCCGAATTTATGTTACTGCTAAGGCAAGAATTTGAATTTTGCCTATCCGGCTTGCTGGTGACAAAATTCGGTAAGCCGTTTTCGTTCTGGGTGCTTACTACCCGTATCCGGATTTTCGATTTTTAGAATCCGGATAGCCGCTTGCTACAGTAACCTGCTACAGTGAAAATTTTTTCCAAATTTTCAGTTTGACTCCAAAACTTTATAACACTATAGTATAGCCCAAAACGTTATGAAACTTTACAAATAGGTCCAATTTCAGAATTTCTAAGTAATGCTTCGTTAATCCCAAAACTTTCTGAAATTATGATTTCACCCAAACTTTGTGAAATTATAGAATGACAAAAAAATATTTAAATAGTTTCAAATAGGTCCAAATCTGAAATTTAAAATACTATCAAAAATTTTAAAATTACTTTCATTTTAGTCCAAAATGCTTTCATTCCATAACATCATTTTCTTATTATAAAAGTACAATTCATAAATCTTTAGTTAATAAATATTTGTGGTTTGTTATCATCAAAATCAATATTTATAGCCATATAGGCTAACATACAGGAATCATCATCAAAGAAGAAAAGCCTGACTACACTGACTTCGTTTACAAAGACTCCCAAGACCCATGGGAAGAATTCCTTCCTCTCAGTCAACACCTCCATCAATTTCCACAACCAACCATGACTGAACTCGGCTCCTCATCTCAACCTTCACCACCCACAAAAGCAGACAAAGCCACACAAACACCAAGCTTTACGCCGCAGTCATCACCACTCAAACCAGGCTATAGACGAGATTGCCCTTACCCACCTTGCCGTGGTCCCTACTGTCTGCATCCAAAGCTCTCCAAAACCTTTTTCCCAACAACCTCCCGTGACACCGATCTAGATGAAACTGAAAGATCCTCCGAAGATGACTACATGAATCTCTACTCTCTATAAAGTTGTTTGTCATGTTGTAATAATTATGTTTTCCTTTATGTCTTGTCCTGTATAATTATTAAAGTTTGCTTTTACTTTAAGCCTTTGCTTTTGTCAAAGTCATGCTTTAATTATTAAAGCAGTCATGATGTATTTTGCTTTTACTTTTGAAAAGATAGGAATCATATCTTATCTCCTCGAGAATTCTCCTATATAAAGGATTCTCCCCTCCTTTGTAAGCATAAGAAGTTTTCTAAGAAATAAACTCATGTATTCTCTCAAGCTATGTGTTTCTAAACTCTCTCTTCTCTCTCTGCAAATGAAGTTCTAGAGAAAGAAAAGGAATAAAGATTTAAATTTGTTCATTTTGAAAACCTAAGGAAGTATGCTCTGCACTTGCCTCCCAGTAAGGATCCTGTGCATTAGAAAACTTTTGATCATTTCTTATCTGGTTTGGTACCCTGTTTTAGACTAAGGAAAGTCTGTTTTGGGTTAAATGACCTAGAAAGAAACGTTTTAAGTTTTGATCTACCAAGAGTATATCGGCTGGAAACCTCTTCGGGTTGTGGACTACTGGTCCAAAGGGCGACTTGTACGTGGCGTTGTGGCCCCTAGGTACAGCGATCCAAGTCGCCCTTTGGACCAGTAGTCCGCAACCCGAAGAGGTTTCCAGCCGATATACTCTTGGTAGATCAAAACTTAAAACATTTCTTTCTAGGTCATTTAACCTAAAACAGACTTTCCTTAGTCTAAAACAGGGTACCAAACCAGATAAGAAATGATCAAAAGTTTTCTAGTGCACAGGTTACTGGAAGGCAAGTGCAGAGCATACTTCCTTAAGTTTTCAAAATGAACAAATTTAAATCTTTATTCCTTTTCTTTCTCTAGAACTTCATTTGTAGAGAGAGAAGATAGAGTTTAGAAACAGATAGCTTTAGAGAACACACGAGTTTATTTCTTAAAAAACTTCTTATGCTTACAAAGGAGGGGAGAATCCTTAATATAGGAGAATTCTCGAGGAGATAGGATAGGATTCCTATCTTTTCAAAAGTAAAAGCAAAATACATCATGAGTGCTTTAATAATTAAAGCATGACTTTTGACAAAAGAAAAAGCTTAAAGTAAAAGCAAACTTTAATAATTATATAGGACAAGACATAAAGTAAAACATAATTATTACAACATGACAAACGACTTTATGCAGAGTAAAGATTCATGTAGTTGTCTTCGGAGGAGCTTTCAGTTTCATCAGGGTCAGTGTCACGGGTGGATATTGGGAAAAGGTTTTGGTCAGCTTTGGATGCTTACAATGGGGACCACGACAAGGTGGGTGAGGGCAATCTCGTCTAAATCCTGATTTGAGTGGTGATGACTGTGGCATAAAGCTTGGTGTCTGCGTGGCTTTGTCTGCTTTGGAGGGTTGTGGGGGTTGTGATGACGATCCTGGTTCAGTCATGGTTGGATGGGGGAACTATTGGAGATGTTGACTTAGAGGAAGAAATTCTTCCCATGGGTCTTGTGAGTCTTGGTAAAGGAAGTCGGTGTAGTCTGGCTTCTCTTCTTTGATAATGATTCCTGTGGACTTTGGTTTGAAGATGGCGGATGGAGTAGGGATCATGATGAGGTCATGTTGTAGGCCTAAGGAGGTGTGAAAAATATCCTTATGTGGCGGAGTTTGGTGATTCAAATGACAAAGGTAGTTGTGTAGGGTAGATTGGATGTCATTATCAATGATAGCTATGTGAGGTGCAGTGAACCATTCATACACTTGATCTTGAGTCCAAAAGAGGTAGGCATACGTTCAAGATTGTAAATCTCTGACAGTTGTTGGAGTTTCTTTCTCCACCATGGAATGGGAGAAAACTATTCAAGTAATGTCCAAGTAAGAGAGGTGGCTTTATCTGGATTAAGGAGAGTTTCCAAAGTAAGAGCAATGGGTAGGACTAGTTTGGTGGCATAGAGAACAGTTAGGCACCAGATGTACCATAACTCATCTTCAGTGATTTCTCTGGAAGGGTCAAGAGTTAAACCTGTGAGGAACAGACTTTCTGGGTGGAAGGTAGAAAATGGAAATGAATCTGCTATAAGGTAAGCTTTCATGAAGAAGCGGAAAACAACTTTTCTTACAAATTTTTGGATAGCAAATACAGAAGTGAAAGTTTTGTCAAGGGAAAAGTTTTTCTTGGGGAGAGCTTCAGGTGGGAGAGATGTAGCCATGAAGATGATTGGAAAGTGGTAGGTTGTAGAAACTAGGGTGAGAGGGTTTTCTAGTTTGGAGAGTCTGGAGAGCATATCAGGGATGAGATTCTGGGACCCTTTTATATGCTTGACCGAGAAATCATATTTGGAAAACCAATCTTCTAACCTGAGTAACATCTTTTCGGGAACAGTTTTACCTTTGAAATTGAGAATATTGGGAAAAGCTTGACTGTCCATGCGGATGAAAAAGTGATGTCCAATAAGATGATAGTCAAACTTTTTGATGTCATTCTTTACCGCTAAGATTTCTTTGATGATGCTATGGTAGTGTTTCTGTGTGTCAGAGAAGTGTCCACTAGCGTAAACGATAAAGTGTTCTTTTCCATCGAGTTCTTCGAGGAGAATAGCACCCTATGAGTCATCACTAACGTCTGTCTGCAATATGCGCTTTCTATCAGTAATTAGCTTTAAAGGAGGTGAATTTTGCGTAATTTGCTTGAGGGTAGTGACATCATTTATGTGGTCATCATTCCACTCGGGGGGCTTCTTTTTCAATAAAGTCGAGAGGTGATGAGTGTAGTGATCCACATGTGGGATGAAATCTCTGATGTAGTTGATAATGCCGAGAAACTTTTGAACTTGCTTTTTGGAAAGCTGTTGATCTGGAAAGTGAAGCAATTCTTCGGCAATGTGCTTTCCTGACTGGTAGTGGCCATCTTTTATGATCATACCAAGGAATTCAATGTTATCTGTGGTGATGGTACTTTTCTTGGCGGATAGCATAATTCTATAACTTTAGACAATATCATAGAATTGGGTTAACAGCTGGTGATGTTCATCATGTGAACCTGAGAAAAGCAAAATGCCATCATTGTAAATTAATGCATGATGCAGAATGGGTTGGAAGATTCCTGAGCTGTGTGAACAACTGTAATCATTGAGGAATATGTAAAGGAGAGCCAAGGGGGCTCTTGAGGAGCACTGGGAGGTGGTTTAAAAGTCATTCAGACTGTGCCATCGGGGCGTCATTCAAACATGCTTTCAGATGTCTGAATGAGAGCTGTATTGTTATGGAACTACTCATAGTTGGAGATCCATTCAAGAGGCATACGCTTGATGAGCTTATGACGGGGAATTTAGCAAGTTGGAAGATTTTTCCATGAGAGATATTGTCAAGGCTAAGATTGGATGCTGTAAGTTGCCTTTGGATATCTGGCTGAAGTTCATCGGGAAGAGAAGCCAGAAAGACATGGATATTTGTTTTAATATAAGCTCATTGAATCCATTAAGCTTGTAGAACAACAAAGACATGCGTTTATAATGGAAATCAAGATCCTTGGCATTGAGGGAACAACATGTCATGTTGAGATAGTCTCGTCTTGCAGCTTCAAAAACTACAGATGGGTCTCTAAGGAATTGATCATGGAGAACTATAAGGGCACTTGAGACTTCTGGTAGTTGAACGAACTGTAATTGTCTGTATTCTCCCAAAGAATCAAATCAATCTCTTAGTGCACCTGTAAAACAAGTAGCAAATTCTCTAAGGACTGATTGAGTGGTTGATCCAGGCCGTAGCATTTGGAGGTCAATCCAGGCAGACATCTCATTAAGGCGATAACGCCATTTAGAATATGGAATATCATCAAAGATGAACCATGGACCATTTGACGATTATTGACCAGTGGGGGCTTGAGATTGAGCTGGAGGAGGTTGATTAGTGGCCGAAGATTCAGGCATGTCTTCCTCCACATCAGAGGGAATCTCAACATAGGGGTCTGTGTGAGAAGGTTGGCCTTGATTAGGTTGGTCAGGTTGGGCCATCAAGATTCTTGTGATATCAGCATAGGACTTTTCTGAGTCACTAGTTGATAGGGAAGATTCGGTATCAGTTTCAAAGTGGCTGGTGGAAACGGCTAGATTTGAATTAGAAGTTTGATCATCAGTAGTAGTGGAGGAGTGATCAACTGTATGGGCACTAAACTGGTGCATGGGTTCTTTTTCTTTGGACTGGATTGGAGGTTTGGATGAAATCTCTGATGTAGTTGATAATGCCGAGAAATTGTTGAACTTGCTTTTTGGAAAGCTGCTGGTCTGGAAAGTGAAGCAATTCTTCGGCAATGTGCTTTCCTAGCTGGTAGTGGCCAACTTTTATGATCATACCAAAGATTCAATGTTATCTGTGGCAATGGTCCTTTTCTTGGCGGATAGCATAATTCCATGACTTTGGACAATATCATAGAATTGGGTTAACAGCTGGTGATGTTTATCATGTGAACCTGAAAAAAGCAAAATGTCATCAATGTAAATCAATGCATGATGCAGAATGGGTTGGAAGATTTGGACCATGGACTTTTGAAAAGTGGATGGGACAGTCTTGAGGCCAAAGGGTAGGACGGTCCATTGAAAATGTGCATTTGGGATGCAAAAGGCAGTTTTGTAATGCTCAAAGGGTTCAATGCCTAATTGCCAAAAACCTGATTTTAAATCAAATTTTGAAAAGATTTGGATATCTTTGAGAAAAGTAAACATGCTTTGTCGTCGGGGTAAAGGGAACTTGTCATCTTGTAAAAACATATTGAGTGGTTGATAATCAATGACTAAGCGTTTCTTTCCTCGAACAATTTCAGAATGTTTTTCGGATTAAAAAGCTTGGCAAGCCCATGGAGAACTTGTGGGCTCAATGAGACCTTGGGTCTAACAGTTGCGAACATTCCTTTTGGGCTAGGAGTAAGTCAGAAGGACTCATTCCTGGGTGAGTGGCTTTGGTCGGGTTAATGTCTTCATTTAGTTTGAAAGCTAACTTAATGAAGAAAGACTTATTTTTCCACAGTGGGTTTGGATGGGTAAACTCAGAATGAGACTCTGGATAGAAACTTAAAAGTTTGGTGGAAATATCCTGGTAGGATGGGGAAGTGTCAGAAAAATTGTAAAGTTTCAAAATGTCTGTGAATGGTTTAAACATGGATTTGACTCGGATTCCAGCGGGAATGATTTGGAGGTGTTTGATTTGGTGAAGGATGTCAAAACCTAACAAGATATCCTTATTAGGAGGAGTGGAACCAATGACCCTGGTCCAGATGACACAATTGGGAAAGATTTGAATACGAATTGGTTTGTTGGTAATCAAAGAAGTGGTGAAAAATTTGTCATTAACAGCTCTGAAATTTTCTTCGTATTTTGTCCAGTTTTCAGGTGGAAGAATGTTGGGGTTTAACATGCTGCGTTGGGCACCAGTGTCAATGAGACCAATTGCTGGAATGGGCCTTTGAAATTTTGAGGCCAAATGTGGAGTTTGATGGAAAGAATAGGAACAATAGTATCAAGGGACATTAACTGTTGGTGGAAAATAACTTGGGACTGATCACTGTCTGAATCATCAGAGGAGTTTTGCAGTGCGAACACTGTTTCATCATTGGGTTCATCTTGTTTAGAGAAACAAAATTCTAGTTCATCTTTGTCAGGGGAGTAGTCGGTAGTAGCTTGAAGATGCTCGACTAACCGGATGGATTTTTCTCTTTTGTTGCGACCTTTTTTCTTGCAGATGAAACATCTCCTTGATTTTTTCCGATGGAATTCTCTGGAAGAAGATGATTTCTTTCTGAAGAATCTGTAAGGTTTTTTGGATTTGCGAGGCCTAGATAAAAATTTTGAATTTCAGAACTTTCGAAAATGCCTTTTCTTTTTAGGACTGCAATCACAATCCTTTTTCTGTTTGCATTTGATATGCAAGTAGGGCTTTTTGCAGGCACTCCGGAATGGTTCTTTATCTTTCAACAGTTCTTTGAAAAACTGTTTCTGCTCGCAAAGTTTGTCAAGGCAAGTTTTGGCAAGTTGGAAGATTTTTCCAAGAGAGATGTTGTCAAGGCTAAGATTGGATGTTGTAAGTTGCCTTTAGATATCTGGCTGAAGTTCATCGGGAAGAGAAGCCAGAAAGACATGCTTTAATGTAGGCTCATTGAATCCATTAAGCTTGTAAAATAGCAAAGACATGCGTTTGTAATGGAAATCAAGATCTTTAGCATTGAGGGAACAACATTTCATATTGAGATAGTCTCGTCTTGCAGCTTCAAAAACTGCAGATGGGTCTCCATGGAATTTATCATGGAGAACTGCAAGGGCACTTCAGATTTCGGGTAGTTGAACGAGCTGTAATTGTCGATATTGTCCCAAAGAATCAAACCAATCTCTTAGTGCACCTGTAAAACGAGTAGCAAATTCTCTAACGACGAATTGAGTGGTTGCTCCAGGCCGTAGCATTTGGAGGTCAATCCAGGCAGACATCTCATTAAGGCGATCACGCCATTTGGAAGATGGAATATCATCAAAGGTGAAACATGGACCATTTAACGATTTTTGACCAGTTTGGGCTTGAGATTGAGCTAAAGGAGGTTGATTGGTGGCCGAAGATTCAGGCATTCCTTCTTCAACGTCGGAGGGAATATCAAAATATGGATCTGTATGAGAAGTTTGGCCTTGATTAGGTTGGTCAGGTTGGGCCATCAAGATTCTTGTGATATCAGCATAGGACTTTTCTAAGTCACTAGTTGATAGGGAAGATTTTATATTAGTTTCAAAGGAGCTAGTGGAAACGGCTATATTTGAATCAGAAGTTTGATCATCAGTAGTAGATGAATGATCAACGGTATGGGCACTAAACTGGTGCATAGGTTCTTTGTCTTTGGACTGGATTGGAGGTTGGAAGAGGTAGGCGGTAGAGGTGCTGGCGGTGTTGCGGGCGTATAATTGGGAGACTGTTGGTCAGGAAAAGATGGTTGATGAGGAATTTTAACAGGTTTAGATCGGGGTTTAAGCTTTGGTGGAGGTGACAATGGGTTATCTCGGAAAAGAGCATGAGTCATACCGACTAGTTTGGAAGGATCATACTGTCTGATAAGGGACAGCATAGAGGCAAATGGATGGTAGGTTGGGCCAATGGACGAGATAGGTGGAGATGTTGTAAAGAGGGTAGGTCTCTGTTTTTTATATTCAATCTAGGCAAGCTCAGTTTTTAAGCGTCTAATTTCCCGTTCCTTTTGGTCAAATTCGGGGCCATAGTAGCGTTAAGCAAGCATGGGTCGTAATTCGGAATCGAGTTGGGTAATCCGGGACTGAAGATTTTGGTGGATCTGCTGCATCTGGGCAGTGATAGAATCAACTTTGGTTTCAATCTGTTCAGTTCGCAAACTGATCTTTTCAACTTTGGAATTGATATGCAACAAGGCATCATTCTGTGCCCTGGCATTTTGGGTTTGCCAATTGAGGACGGATTCAAAAGGTTTGGGTGGCTCAAGGTGGCCAGTGGAGGTAATAGGTTTGGACACAACATTGCGTTGGGACTCTATATGGGTGTCTAAAGGAGGGAAAGAAGAGGAATAATCTGAAGAGGTGGATGAAAACATCATACAAGTCAGTGGTTGTACGACAGATGGTTGGGTTGGGATTGGTGATGGAATCTCAAATTTGTAATTCTTTGCAATCTATTTAAGTTCTTTGCGGTAAATGGGTAAAGGAGCTGGTGGAGGAGGAGGATCTTTTGGTGGTTTGGGGTCATGGTGTTGACACGGGATTTGAGGTTTTTTCTTTTTGGTTTTCTTTTTCCTTTTAGTGGCATAATCATGATCATCCTCTTCCCAATCATCCCAGCAGGGACAAGTTGGGTCACACATGCCGGAGCCGGGGACATCCCAGAGGAAATTTTCATTTTGTTTGGCTGGATAAACATGGTATCCTTCATTATTGAACCCTATAATGGGTAGACCTTCCTGAGCTGTCTGAACAACGGTGATCATTGAGGAATAGGTAAAGGAGAGTCGATGGAGCTCTTGAAGAGCACTTGGAGGGGGTTTAAAAGTCATTCGGACTATTCCATCAGGGCGTCTTTCAAACATGCTCTCAGATGTCTGAATCGGAGTTGTATTGTTATGGAACTGCTCATAGTTGGAGATCCATTCAAGAGGCATAAGCTTGATGAGCTCATGGCGGGAAATTTGTCTGGGGATCTGGATGATTGTTGGGATTTGGTCAGACTCGGCTAACACCATGAGGGTGTCAGAGTGATGTTCTGGAGTGGGTGGATCTAAGGCATGATTTTGAAGCCTATAGACCAGTTGGTGGTGTAGGGTGGTAATTTTGGCTGAAAAGATTTGTTCTGCTCCTTGAATTTGAACTTCAACTTTCAAGGTTGTGGGCAAGTTTTTATCTTGGAGAGAGAGATTGAAATTGGGATAGAAAGTGAGTAAAACACTTCCTGCATGAAGGGTGGTAAGGACAATGCCTATAACAGCATCTTGGTACTGTTTGAACCGGGTATCAAGCATAGTAAGGCGAGCTGTGACCGGTAACCCTTTTTTCCCATGAAGGGTAAAGATTAATCGGATTCCTCCGAGATGGAGATGGGTATAACCTTCGTGTTTCCAGTTGGAAATCAATTCTGAGGGGATTTCAAAGGTGACATATTGCTCAGCAGATGTTGCTTGAAGAGCACATTGATCCAAACGAGAAGACTGAATATATTCTTTAGGTTGAGGGTGTCGAGTAGAGATGAGAGTGCGGATACTGCGAGTAAAGGAACTAGGTCTTTTATACAGCTGGTAAGGGCTTATGAGAGGGTATGAGGATTCATTAATCTGGGCGGATTCAGGGATGTAGGAGTATTCGACAAGGTTTTCGATCTTATTGGCAGTATGAGAAGTACAAGATTTAGGTAAAGAAAGAGTAGATGAAAGAGTAACATGATTTGAAGAGGAAGTGGAAGCCATGAATGAGAGGTTTCTCTGCTCATGAAATCTAGTGATTAAAATAGAATAAAGATACTTAAATTATACCATTTTGGACGTGGAAAATGAATTTTAGAAAACCAGAATTTTCAAGGATAGTTATGGCTCTAATACCAATATAGCACAATGGGTTTTGTGGCTCTGATAATGTACACAATAGTTTAATACCCTGTTTCTGAATACAAAGGATATCTTGTTAGGTTTTGACATCCTTCACCAGATCAATCACCTCCAAATCATTCCCATTGTAATCTGAGTCAAATCCATGTTTAAATCATTCACAGACATTTTGAAACTTTACAATTTGTTTGACACTCCCCAGTCCTACCAGGATATTTCCACCAAACTTTTGTGTTTCTGCCCAGAATCTCATTCTGAGTTTACCCATCCAAACCCATTGTGGAAAAATAAGTCTTTCTTCATTAAGTTACCTTTCAAACTAAATGAAGATATTAACCCGACCAAAGCCACTCACCCAGGAATGAGTTCTTCTGACTTACTCCTAGCCCAAAAGGAATGTTCCAAACTGTTAGCCCAAGGTCTCATTGAGGCAACAAGTTTTTCATGGGCTTGCCAAACCTTTTATGTTGAAAAGCATTCTGAAATTGTTCGAGGAAAGAAACGCTTAGTCATTGATTCTCAGCCACTCAATATGTTTTTACAAGACGACAAGTTTCCTTTACCCTGCCGACAGAGCATGTTTACTTTTCTCAAAGATGCCCAAATCTTTTTAAAATTTGATTTAAAATCAGGTTTTTGGCAATTAGGCATTGAACCCTCTGAGCGTTACAAAACTGCCTTTTGCATCCCAAATGCCCATTTTCAATGGACCGTCCTACCCTTTGGCTTCAAGACTGCCCCATCCATTTTTCAAAAGTCCATGGTTCAAATCTTCCAACCCATTCTGCATCATGCATTGATTTACATTGATGACATTTTATTTTTTTCAGGTTCACATGATGAACATCACCAGCTGTTAACCCAATTCTATGATATTGTCCAAAGTCATGGAATTATGCTATCCGCCAAGAAAAGTACCATCGCCACAGATAACATTGAATTCCTTGGTATGATCATAAAAGATGAACACTACCAGCCAGGAAAGCACATTGCCCAAGAATTACTTCACTTTCCAGACCAGCAGCTTTCCAAAAAGCAAGTTCAACAGTTTCTCGGCATTATCAACTACATCAGAGATTTCATCCCACATGTGGATCACTACACTCATCACCTCTCGATTTTATTGAAAAAGAAGCCCCCGAGTGGAATGATGACCACACAAATGTTGTCACTACCTTTAAAGCTGATTATTGATGGAAAGCGCATATTGCAGACAGACGCTAGTGATGACTCATGGGGTGCTATTCTCCTCAAAGAACTCGATGGAAAATAACACTTTATCGCTTACGCTAGTGGACACTTCTCTGACACACAAAAACACTACCATAGTGTTTTCAAAGAAAACTTAGCGGTAAAGAATGGCATCAAAAAGTTTGACTATCATCTTATTGGACATCACTTTCTCATCCGTATGGACAGTTCAGCCTTCCCTAATATTTTCAATTTCAAAGGTAAAATTGTTCCAGAAAAAATGTTACTCCGCTTAAAAGATTGGTTTGCCAAATATGACTTTTCAGTTAAGCATATAAAGGGGTCCCAGAAGCTCATCCCTGATATGCTCTCCAGACTCTCCAAACCAGAAAACCCTCTCACCCTGGTTTCTACAACCTACCACTTTCCAATCATCTTCATGGCTACATCTCTCCCACCTGAAGCTCTCACCAAGAAAAACTTTCCTCTTGACACAACTTTCACTTCTGTCTTTGCTATCCAAGAATTTGCAAGAAAAGTTGTTTTCCGCTTCTTCATGAAAGCTTACCTTCTAGTAGATTCATTTTCATTTTCTACCTTCCACCCAGAAAATCTGTTCCTCACAGGTTTAACACTTGACCCTTCTAGAGAAATCACTGAAGATGAGTTATGGTACATCTTGTGCCTAACTGTTCTCTATGCCACCAAACTAGTCCTACCCATTGCTCCCACTTTGGAAACTCTCCTTAATCCAGATAAAGCCATCTCTCTTACTTGGACATTACTTGAATGGTTTTCTCTCATTTCATGGTGGAGAAAGAAACTCCAACAACTGTCAGAGATTTACAATCTTGAACGTATGCCTACCTCTGAAGCACAACTGTTTACATCAGTATTCATCATTCACAAGCCATACTTTCAGCATCCAGATACAAATCTCTTTTGAACTCAAGATCAAGTGTATGAATGGTTCACTACACCTCACTCAGCTATCATTGATAATGAAATCCAATCTACCCTGTACAACTACCTTTGTGAATTGAATCACCAAACTCCGCCACACAAGGATATTTTTCACACCTCCTTAGGCCCACAACATGACCTCATCATGATCCCTACTCCATCCGCCATCTCCAAACCAAAGTCCACAGGAATCATTATCAAAGAAGAGAAACCAAACTACACCGACTTCCTTTACCAAGACTCACAAGACCCATGGGAAAAATTTCTTCCTCTAAGTCAACATCTCCAACAGTTCCCCCATCCAACCATGACTGAACCGGGATCATCATCACAACCCCCACAACCCTCCAAAGCAGACAAAGCCACACAGACACCAAGCTTTATGCCACAGTCATCACCACTCAAATCAGGATTTAGACGAGATTGCCCTTACCCACCTTGCCGTGGTCCCCATTGTAAGCATCCAAAGCTCTCTAAAACCTTTTTCCCAACATCCACCCGTTACACTGACCCTGATGAGACAGAAAGTTCCTCCGAAGACGACTACATGAATCTCTACTCTCCATAAAGTTGTTTGTCATGTTGTAATAATTATGTTTTACTTTATGTCTTGTCCTGTATAATTATTAAAGTTTGCTTTTACTTTAAGCTTTTGCTTTTGTCAAAGTCATGCTTTAATTATTAAAGCAGTCATGATGAATTTTGCTTTTACTTTTGAAAAGATAGGACTCTTATCCTATCTCCTCGAGAATTCTCCTATATAAAGAGTTTTCCCCTCCTTTGTAAGCATAAAAAGTTTTCTAAGAAATAAACTCGTGTGTTCTCTAAAGTTATATGTTTCTAAACTCTGTCTTCTCTCTTTGCAAATGAAGTTCTAGAGAAAGAAAAGGAATAAAGATTTAAATTTGTTCATTTTGAAAACCTAAGGAAGTATGCTAGACACTTATCTTCCAGTAAGGATCCTATGCATCAGAAAACTTTTGAGCATTTCTTATCTGATTTGGTACCCTGTTTTAGACTAAGGAAAGTCTGTTTTGGGTTAAATGACCTAGAAAGAAACGTTTTAAGTTTTGATCTACCAAGAGTATATGGGCTGGAAACCTCTTCGGGTTGCGGACAACTGGCCCAAAGGGCAACTTGGATCGCTGTACCTAGGGGCCACAACGCCACGTACATATTGGTATATGTGGCGTTGTGGCCCCTAGGTACAACGATCCAAGTCGCCCTTTGGACCAGTAGTCCGCAACCCGAAGAGGTTTCCAGCCCATATACTCTTGGTAGATCAAAACTTAAAACGTTTCTTTCTAGGTCATTTAACCCAAAACAGACTTTCCTTAGTCTAAAACAGGGTACCAAATCAAATAAGAAATGCTCAAAAGTTTTCTGATGCACAGGATCCTTACTGGAAGGCAAGTGTAGAGCATACTTCCTTAAGTTTTCAAAATGAAAAAAAATTAATTCTTTATTCCTTTTCTTTCTCTAGAACTTCATTTACAGAGAGAGCAGAGAGAGTTTAGAAACACATAGCTTTAGAGAACACACGAGTTTATTGCTTAGGAAACTTCTTATGCTAACAAAGGAGGGGAGAATCCTTTATATAGGAGAATTCTCGAGGAGATAGGACAGGATTCGTATCTTTTCAAAAGTAAAAGCAAAATACATCATGACTACTTTAATAATTAAAGCATGACTTTGACAAAAGCAAAAGCTTAAAGTAAAAGCAAACTTTAATAATTATACAGGACAAGACATAAAGTAAAACATAATTATTACAACATGACAAACAACTTTATGGAGAGTAGAGATTCATGTAGTTGTCTTCGGAGGAGCTTTCAGTTTCATCTAGGTCGGTGTCACGGGAGGCTGTTGGGAAAAAGGTTTTGGAGAGTTTTGGATGCTTACAGTGGGGACCACGGCAAGGTACATAAGGGCAATCTCGTCTATATCCTGATTTGAGTGGGGATGACTGAGGCATTAGGTTTGGTGTCTAAGTGGCCTTATCGGCTTTGGAGGGTTGTAATGATGAGCCTGGGTCAGTCATGGTTGGTTGGGGGAACTGTTGGAGATGCTGACTGAGAGGAAGGAATTCTTCCTATGGGTCTTGGGAGTCTTGGTAAAGGAAGTCAGTGTAGTCTGGTTTCTCTTCTTTGATAATTATTCCTGTGGACTTTATTTTGGAGATGGCGGATGGAGTAGGGATCATGATGAGATCATGTTGAGGACCTAAGGAGGTGTGAAAGATATCCTTATGTGGTGGAGTATGGTGGTTCAATTGAAAAAGGTAGTTGTGCAGGGTAGATTGGATTTCATTGTCAATGATAGCTGGGTAAGGTGCAGTGAACCATTCATACACTTGATCTTGAGTCCAAAAGAGATTTGTATCTGGATGTTAAAAGTATGGCCTGTGAATGATGATTACGGATGTGAACATTTGTGTTTCAGAAGTAGGCATACGTTCAAGATTATAAATCTCCGACAGTTGATGTAGCTTCTTTCTCCACCATGGTATTGGGGAGAACCATTCCAGTAATGTCCAGATGAGAAAAGTGGCTTGTTCTGGATTAAGGAGATATGCCAAAGTGGCAGCAATGGGTAGGACTAGTTTGGTGGCATAGAGAACGGTTATGCACCAGATGTACCATAACTCATCTTCGGTGATTTCTCTGGATGAATCAAGGGTTAAACCTGTGCGGAACGGATTTTCTGGGTGGAAGGTAGAAAATGGAAATGAATCTGCTAGAAGGTAAGCTTTCATAAAGAAGTGGAAAACAGCTTTTTGTGCAAATTCCTGGATAGCAAAGACAGAGGAGAAAGTTTTGTCAAGGGGAAAAATTTTCTTAGTGAGAGCTTCAGGGGGTAGTGAGGTAGCCATAGAGATGACTGGAAAGTGGCAGGTTGTAGAAACTAGTGTGAGAGGATTTTCTGGTTTGGAGAGTCTGGATAGCATATCGGAGATAAGGTTCTTGGACCCCTTTATATGCTTGACTGAAAAGTCATATTTTACAAACTAATTTTTTAAGCGGAGTAACATTTTTTTCTGGAACAGTTTTATCTTTGAAATTAAAAATTTTTGGGAAGGCTGAACTGTCCATGCGGATGAGAAAGTGATGTCCAATAAGATGATACTCAAACATTTTGATGCCATTCTTTACCGCTAAGATTTCTTTGAAGATGTTATGGTACGGTTTCTGTGTGTCAGAGAAGTGTCCACTAGCGTAAACGATAAAGTGTTCTTTTCCATTGAGTTCTTCGAGGAGAATAGTACCCCATGAGTCATCACTAGCGTCTGTCTACAATCTGCACTTTCCATCAGTAATCAGCTTTAAAGGAGGCAGATTTTGCGCAATTTGCTTGAGGGTAGTGACAGCATTTGTGTGGTCATCATTCCATTCTGGGGGCTTCTTTTTCAATAAAGCCGAGAGTTGATGAGTGTAGTGATCCACATGTGGGATGAAATCTCTTATGTAATTGATGATACTTGCCGAGAGTTGATGAGTGTAGTGATCCACATGTGGGATGAAATCTCTGATGTAATTGATGATACTGAGAAACTGTTGAACTTGCTTTTTGGAAAGCTGCTAATCTGGAAAGTGAATCAATTCTTAGGCAATGTGCTTTCCTGGTTGGTAGTGGCCATCTTTTATGATCATACCAAGGAATTCAATGTTAGCTGTGGCGCTGGTACTCTTTTTGGCTTATAGCATAATTCCATGACTTTGGACAATAGCATAGAATTGAGTTAACAGCCGGCAATGTTCATCATGTGAACCTGAAAAAAGCAAGATGTCATCAATGTAAATCAATGCATGATGCAGAATGGGTTGGAAGATTTAGACCATGGACTTTTGAAAAATGGATGGGGCAGTCTTGAGGCCAAAGGATAGGAAAGTCCATTGAAAATGGGCATTTGTGATGCAAAATGTAGTTTTGTAATGCTCATAGGGTTCAATGCCTAATTGCCAAAATCCTGATTTTAAATCAAATTTTGAAAAGATGTGGGCATCTTTGAGAAAAGTAAACATGTTCTGTCGGCGAAGTAAAAGAAACTTGTCTTGAAAAAACATATTGAGTGGCTGATAATCAATGACTAAGCGTTTCTTTCCTCGAACAATTTCAGAATGCTTTTCAACATAAAAGGCTTGGCAAGCCCATGAAGAACTTGTGGGCTCAATGAGACCTTGGCTAACAGTTGGAAACATTCTTTTTGGGCTAGGAGTAAGTCAGAAGGACTCAGTCCTGGGTGAGTAGTTTTGGTCGGGTTAATATTTTCATTTAGTTTGAAAGGTAACTTAATGAAGAAAGACTTATTTTTACACAATGGGTTTCGAAGGGTAAACTCAGAATGGGATTCTGGGCAGAAACGCAAAAGTTTGGTGGAAATATCCTAGTAGGACTAGGGAGTGTCAGAAAAATTGTAAAGTTTCAAAATGTCTGTGAATGGTTTAAACATGGATTTGACTCGGATTCCAGTGGAAATGATTTGGAGGTGTTTGATCTGGTGAAGAATGTCAAAACCTAACAAGATATCCTTATTAGGAAGAGTGGAACCAATGACCTTGGTCTAGATGACACAATTAGGAAAGATTTGAATACCAATGGGTTTGTTGGTAATCAAAGAAGTGGTGAAAAATTTTCCATTAACAGCTCTGAAATTTTCTTCGTATGTTTTCCAGTATGCCAGTGGAAGAATGTTGGGATTTAATATGCTGCGTTGGGCACCAGTGTCGATGAGACAAATTGCTGAAATGGGCCTTTGGAATTTTGAAGGCAAAATATAGAGTTTGATGGAAGGAATAGGAACAGTAGTATCAAGGGACATTAACTATTAGTGGAAAATAATTTGGGACTGATCACTATCTGAATCATCAGAGGAGTTTTGCAGTACGAACACAGTTTGATCATTGGGTTCATCTTGTTTAGAGAAACAAAATTCCAGTTCATCTTTTGTTGGAGAGTAGTCGGTAGTAGCTTGAAGATGCTCGACTAACCAGATGAATTTTTCTCTTTTGTTGGGACAGTCTTTGGCATAGTGGCCTTTTTTTCTTATAGATAAAACATCTGCTTGATTTTTTCCATTGGATTTCCCTGGAAGAAAATGATATCTTTCGGAAGAATCTATAAGGTTTTTTGGACCTGCGAGGCTTTGATGGAAATTCTGAATATCTGTATTTTTGAAAATACTTTTTCTTTTTAGGACTGCAATCACAATCCTTTTTGTTTTTGCATTTGATCTGCAAGTAAGGCTTTTTGCAGGCACTTTTAAATGGTTCTTTGTCGTTTCAATAGTTCTTTAAAAAACTGCTTCTGCTCACAAAGTTTGTCAAGGCATGTTTTGGTAAGTTGGAAGATTTTTCCAAGAGAGATGTTGTCAAGGCTAAGATTGGATGCTGTAAGTTGTCTTTGTATGTCTGGTTAAAGCTCGTTGGGAAGGGAAGCCAGAAAGACATGCTTCAATGTTGGCTCATTGAGTCCATTAAGCTTGTAGAACAGCAAAGACATGTGTTTGTAATGGAAATCAAGATCCTTAGCATTGAGTGAACAACATTTCATGTTGAGATAGTCTCGTCTTGCAGCTTCAAAAACTGCAGATGGGTCTCCAAGGAATTGATCATGGAGAATTGCAAGGGCACTTGAGACTTCTGGTAGTTGAACGAATTGTAATTGTCTGTATTTTCCCAAAGAATCAAACCAATCTCTTAGAGCACCCGTAAAACGAGTAGCAAATTCTCTAAGGACTGATTGAATGGTTGCTCCAGGCCGTAGCATTTGGAGGTCAATCCAGGCAGACATCTCATTAAGGCAATCACACCATTTAGAAGATGGAATATCATCAAAGGTGAACCATGGACTATTTGACGATTTTTGACAAGTTTGAGCTTGAGATTGAGCTAGAGGAGGTTGATTGATGGCCGAAGATTCAGGCATTTCTTCTTCAAAGTTAGAGGGAATATCAACATAGGGGTCTGTGTGAATTAGAGGAGGTTGATTGATGGCCGAAGATTCAGGCATTTCTTCTTCAAAGTCAGAGGGAATATCAACATAGGGGTCTGTGTGAAAAGTTTGGCCTTGAGTAGGTTGGTCAGGTTGGGCCATCAAGATTCTTGTGATATCAGCATAGGACTTTTCTGAGTCACTAGTTGATAAGGAAGATTTTGTATCAGTTTCAGATTGGGTAGTGGAAACGGCTAGATTTGAATCAGAAGTTTGATCATCGGTAGTAGATGAGTAATCAATTGTATGGGCACTAAACTGGTGCATGAGTTCTTTGTCTTTGAACTGGATTGGAGGTTGAGATGAGATAGTCGGTGGAGGTGCTGCGGGGGTATAATTGGGAGATTGTTGGTCAGGAAAAGAGGGTTGATGAATTTTGACAGGTCATGGTTGAGGTTTAGGTCGTGGTTTAGGCTTTGGTGGAGGTGGCAATGGGTTATCTCGGAAAAGAGTATGAGTCATACCAAATAGTTTAGAAGGATCATATTGTCTTATAGGGGAAAGCATAGAGGCAAATGGATGGTAGGATGGGCCAATGGATGGGATCGGTGGAGATGTTGTAAAGAGGGTAGGTCTCTGTTTTTCAGATTCAATCTGGGCAAGCTCAGTTTTTAAGTGTCTGATTTCCCGTTCCTTTTGGTCAAATTCTGGGCCATAATAGCGTTGGGAAAGCATGGCTCGTAATTCTGAATCGAGTTGGGCAATTCGGGACTGAAGATTTTGGTGGATATGCTGCATCTGGGCAGTGATAGAATCAACTTTGATTTCAATCTGTTCAGTTCGCAAACTGATTTTTTCAACTTTGGAATTGATATGCAACAAGGTTTCATAGCCATACCCGTCCTTGAAACTTTTGGTTTTCTCAAATTCGTTTTCCACGTCCAAAATGGTATAATTTAAGTATCTTTATTCTATTTTGATCACTAGACTTCAGGCTCAGAGAGACCTCTCATTCATGGCTTCCACTTCCTCTTCAACTCCTTCAAATCCTGTTACTCTCTCATATACTCTTTCTTTACATAAATCTTGTACTTCTCATACTGCCAATAAGATCGAACACCTTGTCGAATACTCCTACATCCCTGAATCCGCTCAGATTAATGAATCCTCGTACCTTCTCATCAGCCCTTACCAGTTGTATAAAAGACATAGTTCCTTTACCCCCAGTATCTGCACTCTCATCTCTACTCGACGTCCTCAACCAAAAGAATATATCTAATCTTCTCACCTGGATCAATGCGTTCTTCAAGCAACCTCTACTGAGCAATATGTCACTCTTGAAATCCCCTCAGAATTAATTTCCAACTGGAAACGAGAAGGTTATACCCATCTCCATCTTGGAGGCATCAGATTAATCCTTACCCTTCATGGGAGAAAAAGGTTACCGGTCACAGCTCGCCTTACTATACTTGATACCCGATTCAAACAGTACCAAGATGTTATTATAGGCAGTGTCCTAACCACCCTTCATGTTGGAAGTGTTTTACTCACTTTCTATCCCAATTTCAATCTTTCTCTCCAAGATACCAACTTGTCCACAACCTTGAAAGTTCAAGTTCAAATTCAAGGAGCAGAACAAATCTCTTCAGCCAAAATTGCCACCCTACACCACCGACTGGTCTATAGGCCTCAAAATCATGCCTTAGATCTACCCACTCTAGAACATCACTCTGACACCCTCATGGTGTTAGCTGAATCTGACCAAATCCCAACAATCATCCAGATCCCCAGACAAATTCCCCGCCATGAGCCTATCAAGCTTATACCTCTTGAATGGATCTCCAACTATGAGCAATTTGATAACAATACAGCTCCCATTCAGACATCTGAAAGTATGTTTGAACAACGCCCTGATGTCACAGTCCGAATAACTTTTAAACCACCTCCCAGTGCTCCTCAAGAGCCTCATCGGCTCTCCTTTACCTATTCCTCAATAATCACCGTTGTTCAAACAGTTTAGAAAGATCTACCCATTACAGGGTTTAATTCTGAAGAATACCCTGTTTATTCGGCCAAACAAAATGGACATTTCCTCTGGGATGTCCCCGGCTCCGGCATGTGTGACCCCACTTGTCCCTGCTGGGATGATTGGGAAGAGGATGATGATGATTATGCCACTAAAAGGAAAAAGAAACCCAAAAAGAAAAAACCTCAACACCCGTGTCAACACCATGACCCCAAACCACCAAAAGATCCTCCTCTTCCACCAGCTCCTTTACCCATCTACCACAAAGAACTAAAATGGATTGCAAAGAATTGAAAATCTGAGATTCCATTACCAATCCCAACTAAACCATATGTCGTACAACCACTTTATTGTATGATGTTTTCCTCCACCTCTTCAGATTTTTCCTCTTCTTTCCCTCCTCTAGGCACCCATACAGACTCCCAAACCATCTGTCGTACAACCACTGCTGCATCTGGGCAGTGATAAAATCAACTTTGGTTTCAATCTGTTCAGTTCACAAACTAATTTTTTTCAACTTTGGAATTGATATGCAACAAGGCATCATTCTGTGCCCTGGCATTTTGGGTTTGCCAATGAGGACGGATTCAAAAGGTTTGGACGGCTCAAGGTGGCTAGTGGAGGTAATAGGTGAAGGAACAAAATGTTTGGACACAACATTGCGTTGGGAGTCTGTATGGGTGCCTAGAGGAGGGAAAGAAGAGGAATAATCTAAAGAGTAGAGGAAAACATCATACAAGTTAGTGGTTGTACGACAGATGGTTGGGTTACGATTGGTAATGAAATCTCAGATTTTCAATTCTTTGTAATCCATTGAAGTTCTTTGTGGTAGATGGGTAAAGGAGCTAGTGAAGGAGGAGGATCTTCTAGTGGTTTGGGGTCATAGTGTTGACACGGGTTTTGAGGTTTTTTCTTTTTGGGTTTCTTTTTCCTTTTAGTGGCATAATCGTCATTCTCTTCCCAATCATCCCAGCAGGGACAATTTGGGTCACACATGCCGGAGCCGGAGACATCCCAGAGGAAATGTCCATTGGATGTCCCCGGCTCCGGCATGTGTGACCCAAATTGTCCCTGCTGGGATGATTGGGAAGAGGATGACGATTATGCACTAAAAGGAAAAAGAAACCCAAAAAGAAAAAACTCCAAAACCCGTGTCAACACCATAAACCCAAACCACCAAAAGATCCTCCTCCACCAACTCCTTTACCTATCTACCACAAAGAGCTCAAATGGATTGCAAAGAATTGCAAATATGAGATTCCATTACCAATCCCAACCCAACCCAACCATCTGTCATCCAACCACTGGCTTGTATGATGTTTTCCTCTACCTCTTCAGATTATTCCTCTATGATGTTTTCCTCTACCTCTTCAGATTATTCATCTTCTTTCTCTCCTCTAGCCACCCATACAGACTCCCAACGCAATGTTGTGTCCAAACCTTTTGTCCCTTCACCTATTACCTCCACTGGCCACCTTGAGCCACCCAAACCTTTTGAATCCGTCTTCAATTGGCAAACCCAAAATGCCAAAACTCATAATGATACCTTGTTGCCTATCAATTCCAAAGTTGAAAAAATCAGTTTGCAAACTGAACAGATTGAAACCAAAGTTGATGCTATCACTGCCCAGATGCAGCGGATCCACCAAAATCTTCAGTCCCAGATTACCCAACTCGATTCAGAATTATGAGCCATGCTTGCCCAACGCTACTATGGCCCAGAAGTTAACCAAAAGGAACGGGAAATCAGACGCTTAAAAACTGAGCTTTCTCCAGATTGAATATGAAAAACAGAGACCTACCCTCTTTACAACCTCTCCACCGATCTTGTCCATTGGTCCAACCTACCATCCATTTGCCTCTATGTCGTCTCCCATCCGACAGTATGATCCTTCCAAACTATTCGGAATGACTCATACTCTTTTTCGAGATAACCCATTGCCACCTCCACCAAAGCCTAAACCACGATCTAAACCTCAACCACGACCCGTCAACATTCATCAACCATCTTTTCCTGACCACCAGTCTCCCAATTATACGCCTGCAACTCCACCGCCTACCTCATCCCAACCTCCAATCCAGTCCACAGACAAAGAACTCATGCATCAATTTAGCGCCCATACAGTTGATCACTCCTCCTCTACTACCGATGATCAAACTTCTGACTCAAATCTAGCTGTTTCCACTAGTCACTCTGAAACTGATACCGAATTTTTCCTATCAACTAGTGACTTAGAAAAGTCCTATGCTATTATCACAAGAATCTTGATGGCCTAATCTGACCAATCTAATCAAGGCCAACCTTCTCACACAGACCCTTATGTTGAGATTCCCTCTGACGTTGAGGAAGACATGCCTGAATCTTCGGCCACCAATCAACCTCCTCCAGTTCAATCTCAAGCCCCCACTGGTCAAAAATCATCAAATGGTCCATGGTTCACCTTTGATGATATTCCATCTTTTAAATGGCGTGATTGCCTTAATGAGATGCCTGCCTGGATTGACCTCCAAATGCTACGGCCTGGAGCAACCACTCAATCAGTCCTTAGAGAATTTGCTACTCGTTTTACGGGTGCTCTAAGAGATTGGTTTGATTCTTTGGGACAATACAGACAATTACAGTTCGTTCAACTACCAGAAGTCTCAAGTGCCCTTGCAGTTCTCCATGATCAATTCCTTGGAGACCAATCTATAGTTTTTGAAGCTGTAAGACGAGACTATCTCAACATTAAATGTTGTTCCCTCAATGCTAAGGATCTTGATTTCCATTACAAATGCATGCCTTTGTTGTTCTACAAGTTTAATGGATTAAATGAGCCAACATATAAGCATGTCTTTCTAGCTTCCCTTCCCGACGAGCTTCAACCAGACATACAAAGACAGCTTACAACATCCAATCTTAGCCTTGACAACATCTCTCTTGGAAAAATCTTCCAACTTACCAAAACTTGCCTTGACAAACTCTGTGAGCAGAAACAGTTTTTCAAAGAACTATTGAACGACAAAGAACCATTCAGAAGTGCCTGCAAAACGCCCTACTTGCAGATCAAATGCAAAAAGAAAAAGGATTGTGATTGCAGTCCTAAAAAGAAAAAGCATTTTCGAAAATACAGATATCCAGAATTTCCATCAAAGCCTCACAGGTCCAAAAAACCTTACAGATTCTTCGGAAAGAAATCATCTTCTTCTAGGGAAATCCAACGGAAAAAATCAAGCAGATGTTTCATATGCAAGAAAAGCGGCCATTATGCCAAAGATTGTCCCAACAAAAGAGAAAAATCCATCTGGTTAGTCGAGTATCTTCAAGCTACTACCGACTATTCCCCTGACAAAGATGAACTGGAATTTTGTTTCTCTGAGCAAGATGAACCCAATGATGAAACCGTGTTCGCACTGTAAAATTCCTCTGATGATTCAGACAGTGATCAGTCCCAATATATTTTCCACCAACAGTTAATGTCCCTTGATACTATTGTTCCTATTCCTTCCATCAAACTCCACATTTTGCCCTCAAAACTCCAAAGGCCCATTCCTGCAATTGGTCTCATCGACACTGACGCCCAACGCAGCATGTTAAATCTCAACATTCTTCCACCTGAATACTAGACAAAATACCAAGAAAATTTCAGAGCTGTTAATGGCAAATTTTTCACCACTTCTTTGATTACCAACAAACCCATTCGTATTCAAATCTTTCCCAATTGTGTCATCTGGACCAAGGTCATTGGTTCCACTCTTCCTAATAAGGATATCTTGTTAGGTTTTGACATCTTTCACCAAATCAAACACCTCCAAATCATTCCCACTAGAATCCGAGTCAAATCCATGTTTAAACCATTCACAGACATTTTGAAACTTTACAATTTGTCTGACACTCTCTAGTCCTACCAGGATATTTCCACCAAACTTTTGAGTTTCTGTCCAGAGTCTCATTCTAAGTTTACCCATCCAAACCCATTGTGGAAAAATAAGTCTTTCTTTATTAAGTTACCTTTCAAACTAAATGAAGACATAAACCCAACCAAAGCTATCCATCCAGGAATGAGTCCTTCTGACTTACTCCTAACCCAAAAGGAATGTTCCCAACTGTTAGCCCAAGGCCTCATTGAGCGCACAAGTTCTTCATGGGCTTGCCAAGCTTTTTATGTTGAAAAGCATTCTAAAATTGTTCGAGGAAAGAAACACTTAGTCATTGATTATTAGCCACTCAATATACTTTTACAAGACGACAATTTTCCTTTACCCCGCCGACAGAGCATGTTTACTTTTCTCAAAGATGCCCAAATCTTTTCAAAATTTGATTTAACATCAGGTTTTTGGCAATTAGGCATTGAACCCTCTGAGTGTTACAAAACTGCCTTTTGCATTCCAAATGCTCATTTTCAATGGACCGTCCCACTCTTTGACCTCAAAACTGCCCCATTCATTTTTTAAAAGTTCATGATCCAAATCTTCCAACCCATTCTGCATCATGCATTGATTTACATTGATGACATTCTGTTTGTTTCAGGTTCACATGATGAACATCACCAACTGTTAACCGAATTCTATGATATTGTTCACAGTCATGGAATCATGCTGTCAGCCAAGAAAAGTATCATCGCCACAGATACCATTAAATTCCTTGGTATGATCATAAAAGATGGCCACTACCCGCTAGGAAAGCACATTGCCCAAGAATTGCTTCACTTTCTAGATCAACAGCTTTCCAAAAAACAAGTTCAACAGTTTCTCGGTATTATCAACTACATCAGAGATTTCATCCCACATGTGGATCACTACACTCATCACCTCTCGGCTTTACTGAAAAAAAAGCCCCCCGAATGGAATGATGACCACATAAATGCTATCACTACCCTCAAGCAAATTGCGTAAAATCTGCCTCCTTTAAAGCTGATTATTGATGGAAAGCGCATATTACAGACAGACGCTAGTGATGACTCATGGGGTGCTATTCTCCTCGAAGAACTCGATGGAAAAGAACACTTTATCGATTACGCTAGTGGACACTTCTCTAACACACAGAAACACTACCATAGCGTCTTCAAAGAAATCTTAGCGGTAAAGAATAGCATCAAAAAATTTGAGTATCATCTTATTGGACATCACTTTCTCATCCGCATAGACAGTTCAGCCTTCCCTACTATTTTTAATTTCAAAGGTAAAATTGTTCCAGAAAAAATGCTACTCCGCTTAAAAGATTGATTTGCAAAATATGACTTTTCAGTTAAGCATATAAAGGGGTCCCAGAACCTAATCCCTGATATGCTCTCCAAACTCTCCAAACCAGAAAATCTTCTCACCCTGATTTCTACAACCTACCACTTTCCAATCATCTTCATGGCTACATCTCTCCCACCTGAAGCTCTCACCAAAAAAAACTTTCCCCTTGACAAAACTTTCACTTCTGTCTTTGTTATCTAAGAATTTGCAAGAAAAACTGTTTTCCGCTTCTTCATGAAAGCTTACCTTCTAGCAAATTCATTTCCATTTTCTACCTTCCACCCAGAAAATCTATTCCTCACAGGTTTAACTCTTGACCCTTCTAGAGAAATCATTGAAGATGAGTTATGGTACATATGGTGCCTAACTGTTTTCTATGCCACCAAACTAGTCCTACCTATTGCTTCCACTTTGGAAACTCTCCTTAATCCAGATAAAGCCACCTCTCTTACTTGGACATTACTTGAATGGTTTTCTCCCATTCCATGGTGGAGAAAGAAACTCCAACAACTGTCAGATATTTACAATCTTGAATGTATGCCTACCTCTGAAGCACAACTGTTTACATCAATATTCATCATTCACAGGCCATACTTTCAGTATCCAAATATAGATCTCTTTTGGACTCAAGATCAAGTGTATGAATGGTTCACTGCACCTCACCCAGCTATCATTGACAATGAAATCCAATCTACCCTGCACAACTACCTTTGTCAATTAAATCAACAGACTCTGCCACATAAGGATATCTTTTACACCCATTTAGGTCCTCAACATGACATCATCATGATCCATACTCCATCCGCCATATCCAAACCCAAGTCTACAGGAATCATCATCAAAGAAGAAAAGTCTGACTACACTGACTTCCTTTACCAAGACTCTCAAGACCCATGAGAAGAATTCATTCCTCTTAGTCAACACCTCCATCAATTTCCACAACCAACCATGACTGAACCCGGCTCTTCATCTCAACCTTCACCACCCACAAAAGCAGACAAAGCCACACAAACACCAAGCTTTACGCCACGGTCATCACCACTCAAACCAGGCTATAGACGAGATTGCCCTTACCCATCTTGTTGTGGTCCCCACTGTAAGCATCCAAAGCTCTTCAAAACCTTTTTCCTAACAGTCACCTGTGACACCGTCCCAGATGAAACTGAAAGCTTCTCTGAAGACGACTACATGAATCTCTACTCTCCATAAATTTGTTTGTCATGTTGTAATAATTATGTTTTACTTTATGTCTTGTCCTGTATAATTATTAAAGTTGGCTTTTACTTTAAGCTTTTGCTTTTGTCAAAAGTCATGCTTTAATTATTAAAGCAGTCATGATGTATTTTGCTTTTACTTTTGAAAAGATAGGAATCATATCTTATCTCCTTGAGAATTCTCCTATATAAAGGATTCTCCCCTCCTTTCTAAGCATAAGAAGTTTTCTAAGAAATAAACTCCTGTGTTCTCTAAAGCTATGTGTTTCTAGACTATCTCGCCTCTCTCTGCAAATGAAGTTCTAGAGAAAAAAAAAAGAAATAAAGAATTAAATTTGTTCATTTTGAAAACCTAAGGAAGTATGCTCTGCACTTGCCTTCCAGTAAGGATCCTGTGCATCAGAAAACTTTTGATCATTTCTTATCTGGTTTGGTACCTTGTTTTAAACTAAGGAAAGTCTGTTTTGGGTTAAATGACCTAGAAAGAAACGTTTTAAGTTTTGATCTACCAAGAGTATATCGGCTGGAAACCTCTTCAGGTTGCGGACTACTGGTCCAAAGGGCGACTTGGATCGCTGTACCTAGGGGCCACAACGCCACGTACATATTGGTATCAGAGCCATACCCGTCCTTGAAAATTCTCGTTTTCTCAAATTCGTTTTCCACGTCCAAAATGGTATAATTTAAGTATCTTTATTCTATTTTGATCCCTAGATTTCAGGAGCAAAGAGACCTCTCATTCATGGCTTCCACTTCCTCTTCAAATCCTGTTACTGTTTCATCTACTCTTTCTTTACCTAAATCTTGTACTTCTCATACTGCTAATAAGATCGAAAACCTTGTCAAATACTCCTATATCCCTGAATCCGTCCAGATTAATGAATCCTCCTACTCTTTCATAAGCCCTTACCAGCTGTATAAAAGACCTAGTTCTTTTACCCGCAGTATCCGCACTCTCATCTCTACTCGACACCCTCAACCTAAAGAATATATCCAGTCTTCTCGCCTGGATCAATGTGCTCTTCAAGCAACCTCTGCTGAGCAATATGTCACTCTTGAAATTCCCTCCGAATTGATTTCCAACTGGAAACGAGAAGGTTATACCCATCTCCATCTCGGAGGAATCCGATTAATCCTTACCCTTCATGGGAGAAAAGGGTTACCGGTCACAGCTCGCCTTGCTATGCTTGATACCCGGTTCAAACATTATCAAGATGCTATTATAGGCACTATCCTAACCACCCTTCATGCAGGAAGTGTTTTACTCACTTTCTAACCCAATTTTTGGCAAAGGAAATTTATTATCACAGAGAAAACAGTTAAGAGGTTGATAATCTATGACAAGGCGTTTTTTGCCTCAGACTTTTTCGGATCGTTTTTCCACATAAAAGGCTTGACAAGCCCAATCTGAATTTGTGGGTTCAATAAGCCCTTGTTGAAGCAATTGAGAGCATTCTTGTTGGGCTAATTTAAGATCAGATGGTGTCATACCAGGATATGTAGCTTTGGTAGGATTGATGTCTCCGTTAAGCTTAAAGGGAACCTTAATGAAGAATTCCTTATTTTTCCATAATGGAGATGGATGTGAAAATTGACTATGGTTTTCAGGACGGAAGGGAAGAAACCGGGTTTTGAAGAAGTCATATGAAGAGGGAGAGTTTGAGATGGAGAATAGTCTCAGAACATCAGTGTATGCTTGAAACATCTGCCCCATCATGGGCACCCTCTCAAACTGCTGCAGTTCAACACTTAAAGAAGATTACCCAGCACCCTTTTCCACTAAAGATTCCCACTGAAGTACAACGCATTCTCCAAACAGATGCAAGTGATGAGTATTAGAGTGCAGTACTTTTGGAAAAGCTTCACGGAAAAGAAGCTTATTGTGCACATGCCAGTGGTCAGTTCAAAGAATCGGAAAAACATTATCACGTAATCTACAAGGAGATCCTAGCCGTAAAATGTGGAATTTAAAAGTTTGAATTTCATCTCATTGACCATAATTTTCTTGTCAAATTGGATAACTCCTTTTTTTTGAAGATTTTAGATTTCAAAAACAAAACACTTTCAGTTAAACACCTTCTCCGTCTTAAGGCATGGTTTTCTAAATATGATTTTTCAGTCCAGTATATCAAGGGAGATCAAAATCTCATTATTGATCTGCTATCCAGACCTCCATCTTCAGCCACTCTTACTCTCATCTCCTCCTCCGTTACAGTACCAGTGATCTTCATGAATTCTTCTTTACCAAACTCAGCCCTTACAAGAAAATATTTCTCTTGTAATCTCACGTTTTCCAGTCCCAATCAAATCCAAGACTTTGCTAAGAAATTTATTTTCCGGTACTTCATGAACATATATCATATTCAGTCATCTGATTTTCCTAGTTTTCACCTTGATCACCTTTTTCTCACAAGACTTACCATTGATCCCTCCAGAGATATCACAGAAGATAAACTGTGGTACCTATGGTGCCTCACTGTTTTATATGCTACTAAGCTCATCTTTCATGTACAGGCAATATTCAGACATCTCACCGACCCAACCAAAGCTCATTCTTTGTTATGAACTCTCTTTGAATGGTTCTCTCCTCTCCCCTGGTAGAGAAAACAACTCAGCCTTATCATAAATCAACATCACCTCAATCTTCTCCTTGATCAAGAAAGTGAATAATTCACCTCAATCTTCCTTGTCCACTGTCCCTACTTTCAACACCCTTTCACTAAACTCTTCTGGGCAAAGGACCAAGCTTATGAGTGGAAAATCATCCCTCATAGTTTTTCCCTGACAAATGACCCTAACATTATCTCTACCTTGAAAAACTACCTCCTTGAATTAAATCATGTTCAGCCCACACCAACTGACATTCAACAAACCTCCATCAGTCCACACCATGAACTTATGGTCATTCCCACTGCTAAAATTCCCTCACTCAGTAATTCTCGATTCATTGGAATACTGATTAAGGAAGAAAGGTCAGACCATACCAACATTCTTTTCCAAGATTCCCAAGATCCTTGGGAAGAATTCACTTCAATCCTGCATCCTACAGAAACATCTGATGCACCTTCAACCAGTTTAGTGCCGCCAACAGATTCTTCAACTCACCAATACTATTCCCATCTACCTTGGTGGAAAGAACCTTTCGCAGAAGTCGATAGTAATGTTGACAAATTGTCCTCCTCTCATAGCCAATGATGGTCCTATCTATGAGTCTCGTGATTGCCGCCTCTTTAAGCTTTTGTTTGCTTGTAATAATTGCTTTTTGCTTTTACAAAAAGCAAAGCATCTACTTTTCTAAAAGCTTGCTTTGATTTTTGTTTTGTAATCATGTTGTTTGCTTTTTCTTTAGGAAAAGTAGGATAAGGGTCATGTCCTATTCCTTTCATAATTATATTTTTACTTTTGCATTATGTTTTTACTTTTACAAAAGAATAAGGGTCATGTCTTATCCTCTCTCCAAGAGTTCTTCTATATAATAAGAACTTATCTCAATTTGTATTCAGATAACGTTTAAGAAAAAAAAAATCGTGCTTTCATAACATTTCATAACATGGCAACTTAAGTCCCTCCATCTTCCTCTATTCTCCTTAGAAAACAATAGACTCTCATAATAGTTCATTTCGATCCTATAATGAGGATGCTCTGCACTCGCCTCTTTGTAGGATCTTGTGCATCAGAAAGTTTTAGGCTAAGAATTCCAACGTTCCAACCACAATTCATCATATCCAGCAGCCAAGGAGTGGCTTCCCTTTTGGGTGGTAATGGTTGTCCCGAGACTAAATAAAAATTTAAAAAATATTTATATATAATGGAGAGTGGGGTGAGGTGGGGAGTACAAAACCAAACATCACCCCATTAAAAATTTAGGGATTATTTATCCTCATTTCCCACTCATTTCCCAAAAATTATTGAAAATTCACTCTCATTTGTGGTGGAGCCCCATAGGACCCTGAATTCATGGAAGATTTTGCCATCCCTAACCAAGTAAATAATTAGTGCAAACTCGGAGGCTAAGCCAGAATGTTTGCCTTATTGTAAAGATTGTATTGAAGGAAACCAAAGCTATGCATTTGCAAATTTATTTTTTTTTTCTTTATAATTCATAGCACAAATGACATAATTTACAAGTCCAACAACCTAAGAAAACATATCAACAATGTTATACTTGAATGAAACAAGAAAACCAGGCGCGTCAATGCAAATGTAAAATTCAGTTAGAAACCATGCTCAAAGTCTCTTTGACAAAGCCATCACCTGTCCAATCTTTATCAGACTGCAGTCCTTTCCTGACTGCTTTCCTTTGTTGGATTGCTTCTTGTTGCATCCTTACTAATTCTGCGTGTGTGGTAAAATACTCAATAGAGGCCCTGGCAAAAACCAAACAAGGAAAAGGAAGGAAAAAAATTCAGTATACCCAACAATTCTTAAAACTTACCGTTTTTATGGATAATATGATCTAGTAAATACTGCTTACCCTCTGAAATCTTCTATGGAGGAAAAATTGTGCATTTTCATGAAGTCCTTCAACTCCTCGCAAAGTCTCTTCACGAGACCGTATCCATGCATCATAACCCCCGTGCAGACCTACAGAAAGGAAATGGCACATGAAACTTTGCAATTACTGTACATATTGAAAAATCTTCATTAGAAAATAAAGAAATAAATACATGGGCTTGAATATTTTGACTCATATGATTGCAATGACAGTTAATTCCACATATCATATTTCATGCTAAATTTTAAGGTAAATGTCAAGGATATCTCGATGTTTTGATGTCGGGCAAACATAGCAGCAGCAGTAATAGAGAACAAGCTCAAGCAAATTAATATGTATCGGGCAGGCATGAATGTCGATTTGCATTGCCTTTGTCTGATGAGGTTCACTCAGAAAAAAACAAGGAAAAACAAATTGATGTTGCAAAAGAAAACTAATAACAAGGAACAGGTTTGAGGCCTACCTGAACAGTATTTGCACCAAGAAGAATAAATTCGGCAGCATCGCCACCAGTTTCTACACCTCCAATGCCAGAAAGTGAGTAATCCTTGTCATTGAATTCCGACTTCATCATTTTGGCTATACTCATTACTTTTCCTAATGCAATAGGATGGACTGCCTTGCAAGAATAGCCCCCAGGCGTAGAGTATCTGATGACAAATTTCAAAACACAATTTTCTTAGATCAATGCTAAGCCAATGGAAAACTCACATATTACTGAATCTGAGAATGCAAACCCCTCGACACAAGGTTCAGGACGCAAAGTTCTCAGATCAATTCCCATGACGCTCATGATTGTGTTAATAGCAGATACTCCCTCACTTCCTGATCTGAGAGCCACCCTAGCTGGCTATATACAATGGAGGATAAGATCAGTTATCACTAAAATAATGAAATATGCATCTTGAAAATTAAATATCGAAAAATATCAACGGAATTTTTTGTGTTCACATGATAAAACTGCACAGGTAATTATAAGAATAACAATGAACTTTAAATTAGAACTCTAAGAAAAAGAAAATTAATACAAGAACCACATACACAATACTGCTAATTGAAATTTGATGATCATTTAGAAAGTTCAAAGGAATTTTTTCCTGTGGACTTTTCAACTCGAACAGGAGTCTGCGAATCTACACCAGTAGATATTAACTAAAAGAAAAGAATTCAGTAATTACACAAAGCATAAACAAGATTTTCCCTTCTTTAACATAATTTTAGCACAAGAATCTGTCCAGGTGGACAATCGTAAACAGAATTGTGAAATCAAGTAAAAGAATAGGTTTTCAATTATAGATAGTCATCCAGGTCCAGAGTTTTCATATCTTATTGGTAAAGACAACATTTGCAATGGGTCATTATCTATGTCCCTGCTGCTACATGCTGTTAGTAAATTTTTAACCACCATATCACTTAAATATATATGATATGACGAGTGCCCTTAGCAAAGTGGTCCGCTGGTTTACACAAACTATCAAATAAGCCTTTGATATTATAAATATTAAAAAGACCAGATCTAGTGCGCGTCTGCACGTGTGGCGGGTATTCATTGGTGGAGCTACGGGCCCCACAACATAGCTCCACCAATTATGTATCACCCCTCGCACAGTCATGACCTGATCGAAAGTCATATATAAAATATAACTTAAATATTCTAAAATACAAAAGACCTTCCAAAGTAACCAGTCTCTCCGACAGCTAATTTTGACTTAAAAACAGCCCAGTACTCTCATAACAAGTCTTTCCCATACTAGAATGCATGATTATATATTTCAAAATAGATGATAATATTCATGTATGCACGTATAGGAATTAACAGGAGAATTCATATCATCTATAATTTCATCCCTATTTTCATGGAAAAAAATATTCGAGAAAAATACCAAATTTAATATCCGAGGTTCATATAAAACATACATCATAAAACTCATAGGCATCCCCACTGATCTCTTATGTTCCTTCACAAATAGATTGATATATAAAAGTATCTCAATCCAAAATTATACTCAGTTCTAGTACAATGTCACCAATAAAATCAGAAAATTAAAGCAATGCACCGCATGATGCAATGTTTCATAAAGACTCATGAGCAGAGATGACTCATCAGCCACTAGATTAATGGAATAGAATAGATAATAGTGTAAAATTAAAAAGAATTATCACATCTAAAGCTAATTATAAGTAGTATCACCTCTAAAGCTAATTAGAATGCATATTACTGAACGATGTGGCGTGCACAAAAGTTTCACATATATGCTTACCTTATTTGAACCTAAAAGTTAGAAGTCACCACAAAGTTTCATCATATGCAGAGCTCACCTCTGTAATGTCAGTAATGTTAGGAGTCATCTTTGCCCACACAGGAACAGTAGCTTTTGCATTTATCCAACCACAAACTTCTTCCAATAGCCTACAATCTTGGCCAACAGCAGCCCCCATTTTACGTTCAGGCATGCCATGCGGACATGAAAAATTAACTTCTATTGCATCCTATAAAATAATGCAGGGAAAAAAAATGAGGCTAACACTTTTAACAGAAAGATGCATGAAGAAACATAGAACACTAGGTAAAGATATCTTACAATTCCTGTTTCTTCCACTCGATCAATAAGCTCCTCCCATGCAGCTTTGTTATACTCTTCCATAATTGAAGCGATGAGAATCCTATCCGGATACAATGCTTTTAATTGTTTAAATTCTTTCAACATTGTTTCAAGCGGCCGATCGCTAATGAGTTCTATGTTCTCCCACCCAATAATTTGACCTTTGGCTGATCCATTCGCACCTGCTCGCAGGCGGGCATATCGAGGAGTTACGTTTATAACTTTTGCTGCATCTAATGATACCTAGCAGAACAATTTAAGAACATATATATTCTCAATATCAAAACATGTAGAATTGCAAATTCCTAGATTAATTTATATTGGTCTCAATTTGAAAAGTGCCAACTGAACATACTCTTAAACAATTCATTCTAATTTATTTAAAACTGGATAACCCAAATATCATAAGCAACATGCATGAGAATTATTAAGTTCAAGAAGTCAAGTAAATTTAATCAAATTAAAAAAAAATGATAAAGAACTTACAGTTTTAGCAACAACAGCACCCCAGCCTTCATCAAAGGCTCGCTTCATGACAGTGTAGTTGGTGCCAGGTGGACCCGATCCGATAACAAACGGGTTCGGCATCTGCAGTCCATTTACTGTAATACTCAAGTCTGGCTCTGCTGAAGCTGAAGCAGAAGCCAAAACCCTCAACCCAATTCGACTAGGCAAGCGCAATCCTGGCCGACGATTCACAGCAAAGGAGGTGTTGCTGTTGCTTATGATCTGATTCAAATTCAATGATGCCATGGATGGAGATAAAAGGAAATGAACAAGATTGAATCTCACTCAGTTCTAAAGATTCTTTTGGGATCAGAGAGAAGCTTTATGAATTCGACTTAATAATAATTTACGATAACAGCTACAGCTCAATTAAATAATTTAATATTTATAATTTATAAGGGAGAGATAGCGGTTAGATATGGAGTAGAGGTGGATATAGATTATTATTACGAAATGTCGCGTTGGACTCATTTTGCGTGCAACTCTGGAGTTGCCTTGGATTGCAGACTTTTTTTAATAATTATTTATGTCATTATTGTTTTTTAAAAGGGAAATAACTGCCATAATTTCATTCATTTGTTACCGTGAGGAACGCTAGATATGAGCGGCTGTCTCGCTTATTCTAAATTTCACAGATATCTCATAACACATTTTTGTTAGTTTCTGGGTCAGTCGCTCACTAATCACTACCTCAGTCGCTTATTTTAGATTTGACAGGTGTCTCACAACAGATCCTTTTTATATTTAGTGACAGCGTACATGTATTTTATTTTCTTGTATCATTATTTTATTTGACTTAACATCCCCCAAAACTTTCACAATAATTACATTATACTATTTTAATTTTACAACATTACCCATTCAACTATAAACTTTCTTGAACACTTTTAACTCTCAATTGTTTCTCCTCAATCTTAAGAGAAGCCACATGAATGCAGAGATTTTTTATTTTTGGGATAAAATTTTTGTTTCAAAATATCGTTCACCAAATTCTCTATATAAGGTCAAATTTGTTTTAGTTTTTACTCATTTTTATTAAATATATATTTCACAATATCACATGAATTATGTACACCGGTGAATTTTAATTTAAAATTAAAAATGATTTAATGTTAATAATTTTTAGATGATTTGAGTCGTTGTATGTAGTAAAAGGTTGTGTATTTGTTTAATAGTTATATTACACAATTTATTAAGTTATTTGGTCTTTTTTCATTGCATTAAAAAAATCTTTGAAATTATGTCTCAATAATTATCAAATTACATATTTTTAAATTTTGAAAACTAAGTGGGTGCACATATTGCTAAATTTTATATAAAATATTATTGTTTATATTTTTTCTTGACCTATTTTGATCAAGACATGTTTGAAATATTTTACTCTAGATAACTCTCCAAATAATTGAAAAGGTATCAAAAAATAATATGTTCATTTGTTGTTTATTTATTTAATTCTTTGTGTTATTCTAAAAAAATTTACATGGAACTTAGACTGCTACAAATATAGTTAAAAAAAAATGTGAGGTACAATTTTCTCACTTAAATATAATATAATTTATTTTAAGTAATAATAATAATAATAATAATAATATATTATTATTATTATTATTATTATATAAAATATTTAATTCTAAGTTATGATGACATAAGCAATGACATAAGTAATGACATAAACAATGATGTAAGGGAAGTGTGTAAAGAAAGTTTAGAATTCTAGAATTTAGTAAAGTATTTATGAAGGTTAATCTCAACCATTGATCAAGAGTTATGGTAGCAAAATCCTAGCCATCCATTAGCCTTAAGAAATCCTATAAATACCCCCTAACCCATTTCATTTTCAATCTAACCTAGAAAGTTCATTCTCTTCTATTCTAAGTCATAATATCAAGTGTAGAGAAATCATTAATTTAGAAAGGTCTAGAGAAGTCAAGGCCAAGAGGTAAGTAACACTTCAACTGCAATGTAAGGATAAAAAAATTTTCATACTTAACTTCAGTTTTAACCATTCCTATATGTTGTGATGGCTATTATGATGTGATTAGTTATAATCTATGTTACTTAGTTACGTTATGGTTGGTTCTGCCGCCTAAGTTATGATACTTTGTTACATTATGATCGGCTCTACCGCCTAATCTATGATACTTAATTATGTTATGGTCGGCTCTGCCGCTTAATCTGTGATACTTATACTTAATTATGCTATGGTCGGTTATGCCGCCTGTATTAAATAATCTTGTTCTTAAATAGTGTTGTGTATTGATTCTGATATGCATCTAGGAACTTCAAATGTTATGGCATAAGTTGCATTAAATGCATGCATATCATGGATTACATTATGAATAAGACGTTTTAGAAAAAGAATTTATGAAAAATAGGTTGTTGTACTACTTAGTGGCAAAGTTTCCAAGGAGGGCAAACCCTCAAAACTAAGTGAAAAGAAATCTTTTGAGGACGGCGATACGTAACGCCCAAAGGATCAACTAATGAGGCCTAAGGGCATATTGTTTAAAGAGTAAAAGTGCCAACCTTGTAGTGCAACATACCTAGGGCCCTAATGAAGTTGTTTTGTATTTTCTAAGTTTCTTTTAAAAGCTTAAGATGGTCATCCATATGCATAATAATTTATACATGCATAAAAATGTTATCTTACTGGGCATTCGCTCATAAAGTCCTTACATTGCATGTAACAATGAGTAGGGCAAGTTGGCGCCAAGTCCTAACCAAGACGAAGTGCATATGAGCATAATAGACCTTGCGATTTTGAGATGGGCTCAACTTTGTTTAAATAAAAAAAGAAACATCTTAGCTTTATGTAATAATCAAGTTTTGAAATAAATTATGGAATCTCTGTATGACTTTTACTTTATAAAGAAAATTTTGTTTGTTGTGTTAAACTTTTAGAAATTGTATCAAAAGTAACTATGTTTTAAATATGTTTAAAATAGATATTTAAGTGGAGTGTTACAAATTAGTATCAGAGCCCAAGGTTTAAAGCGATTCTATAGACCGTCCATAGCACAAGTCAAGGGGAAGGACAAAGCTCGGCTTTTTAGTAAAAACATATAATCAGGTTAGTTAGAAATCTTACATTTTCTTTGTTTGACACGTAGAAATTAGATTAAAAACTCGTTGAGATGTCAAGCGCTAGGGGTAATAGAAGAAGAAGGGCGAAAGGAACTGCAGGGGAGCAATCTGCAATTGATCGACTTACAAACATTGTGGCACGACTCTTGGAAAGAGAAGTTGGAAGGGATGAACATGCTCATGCAATGAACAACGCCGGAAGTGAATTTAGAAGATTAAATCCACCCACAATCGAAGGCGGTGTAGATCCTATCGCAGTAGACCAATGGTTGCGAACCATGGACAGAATGATAGAAGTAGCCAAAGTGCCAGAAGAAGAAAAAGTCACTTGTGTCTCCTTTATGCTACGAGGAGCGGCAAAATATTGGTGGGACTCTATCAAATGAATCCATAATGAAGCAATGATGCAATTGGTGGAATTTAAAGAACACTTCTATAACAAATACTTTTCAGAGACGGTTCGCTCAGCTAAAAGAAGAGAGTTTGTTTATTTGCAATAAGGAAGGATGTATGTGCTAGAGTACATCCGAAAATTTGATGAGCTCTCTCGATATGCCTCACATATGGATGCAACGGAAGACTTGAAAAATGACCACTTTATGCAAAGATCTCGTAAAGGATTTAAAGGTGGCAGGAGTTCGTGATGCTTCCTTCAACGAACTCATCGATGAAGCCTTGGTAATTGAGCAAGCAGATGAATAAAAGAAGGAAAAAAATGAAGAAACAAAGGAAGTGTGGAACATGGGAACTTTGTGGAAAGACAACGCTCAATTAATAATAAGAGAAAGGGAATGCCAATGGTCCAGGATCAGAGTAAAAGCTAACGCCCAAAGAATCATCAGAAGGAAGTCCCACAAAAGTCAAAGTGCAATCAATGCGGCAGAACTCACCCTGGAGAATGTTGAGTAAATACTAAAACATGTTTCAAATGTGGAAATGAAGGACAATTCATCAGGGACTGCCCAGAAAATGGTATGCAACAAGAAAAGGCTAATACTCGAGTATTCACACTCACCAAGACGGATACGGAAGGAAACCCCTCAGTAATATCAGGAACTGCTCTAATTTCAAAGGCGCCCTATAGGATGGTTGTTGAATGTTAGAAAATGTATATTTATAAAGGAGAAAATCGTTATTTTACATTTCATGTCTTACTAACAACCCTTACTTTTATGTATTTAAGCTTCTTGTAATTTAATTATGTGTGTTTTATTTTAATTAAGTATTTTATGTATTTTAGGGGTATTATGGTCATTTCACAATAAACGAGAGATCAGATGGCAAAACGGACATCACTTTTGAACTCAGGACGGTCGAAAACCTTAGGAGGAGCATAAAAGGAAAAATGGTACTCTTCACATGTACGGGTACTGTCTACGTTACTGTTCACGGCACTATTCACATAGACAGATCGATGACGTGGCATTGACCGATGATGTGGCATTGACTGATGAGGTGTCACGATCCTGTTGGACTAAAATTCTTATGTACTGTTGATTGATAACGTGGTAGCATATCAGTGGACCAAAAATCTCACGTACGGTACATGCAACACACTGGATTATTTTCAACCAAACTGCGTCACTGTTCACCCGGATCAAACTGTGTTACTGTTCATCCGTGTGGTCAAACCGTGTACTGTTCACACGGACTATTGACTAATTATGTGGCGCAATCCTGAGCGTCCAAACTGTTTTTAATCCGATGGCCATGATTTACTCGATGTATCTATAAAAAGGAGGCTTCCTCCCCCCTAATTTGATATCCCTAAATCCATTTTTGGACTCCATTTTCTGTAATTCCCTCTCCATCTTGTATTTTCTACGTATTTTAATAAATT
>MKYO02032401.1:103095-183441 GCA_002013955.2 Citrus medica | reverse complement strand
GATCCAGATACCCAAGTACGTCATTTCAATATAATTCTCTTCAATTTATTCTCGCCATTTCAATTCCAATTTCAGAATTTATTCTCGCCATTTTAATTTAAGTTTTAGCATATTTCAAATCATTTCCACCACAAATCCAATCATCCATTTACAAAATTAATTCTACACACAATTAAAATCCACCTCCTCGTGGAATCGACACTCGTCACCATTGATCTATACTGCAATAGATTCGTGCGCTTGCGAGTTCAATAAAATTTGCACAACAATGGCCCCATCAGAATTAAAGGAGTTAAAGAGTCGATTGTAGGAGTTACTGGACAAAGGCTACATACGGCCAAGTCATTCACCATGGGGAGCACCAGTACTATTCGTAAAAAGAAGGATGGATCAATGCGAATGTGCATTGACTATCGAGAGCTAAATAAGGTAACTATCAAGAACAAATACCCACTTCCATGCATCGATGACTTGTTTGATCATTTGCAAGGAGCATCAGTATTTTTAAAGATTGATCTACGATCAGGATATCACCAGTTGAGAATTAGGGAAGAAGATATTCCTAAAACAGCATTCAGAACATGTTATGGACATTATGAGCTTGTTGTTATGTCATTTGGATTAACTAATGCCCCAACAGCCTTCATGGACCTCATGAACAGAGTATTTAAAGATTTCCTAGACAAATTCATAGTGGTGTTCATTGATGACATATTGATCTACTCACAAACAAAGGAAGAGCATGTTGAACATCTACAGATCACTCTTCAGACCTTGAAGGAGAAGCAACTTTATACAAAACTCAATAAATGTGAATTTTGGCTTGAAAAAGTTATATTCCTAGGACACGTCGTGTCTAAGGATAGAATTTCAGTAGACCCTTCAAAGGTGAAAGTTGAAAGCCAATGGTCCCAACTGACTAATCCCAAAGAAGTCAGAAGCTTCTTAGGTTTGGCTGGATACTACCGAAGATTTGTGGAAGGATTCTCAAAGATCGGGATGCCATTAACCCAGTTGACAAAGAAAAATGCCAAGTTTGTATGGACGCCAGAATGCGAGAAAAGTTTTGAAGAACTAAAATGACAACTGGTCACTACTCCAATCCTAGCCATTCCTAATAGCTATGAGGATTTTGTCATTTATGGTGATGCCTCCAAAAATGGCATAGGGTGCGTCCTCATGCAAATGGAAAAACCATTGTTTATGCTTCTAGACAATTGAAAGAATATGAGAAAAATTATCCAACGCATGATTTGGAGTTGGCAGAGGTGGTACACGCATTAAAAATATGGCGTCACTATTTAATGAGGGCAGATTGTAAGATTTGCACTGATCATAAAAGCCTCAAATACTTCTTTACACGGAAGGAGTTGAATATGCGACAACGACATTGGCTAGAGCTTGTCAAGGATTACGATTGTGAAATAAACTATCACCCTAGAAAAGCAAATGTATATGTATGTATGTATGTATAAAGAGAGAGAGAGGAGAGAGAGAGAGAGAGAGAGAGAGTCTTTCTCTAGTGAGAGCACCCTCACTTTAACAAAGTAAGGGTGCACTGATCATAAGATTTGCACTGATCATAAAAGCCTCAAATACTTCTTTACACGGAAGGAGTTGAATATGCGACAACGACATTGGCTAGAGCTTGTCAAGGATTACGATTGTGAAATAAACTATCACCCTAGAAAAGCAAATGTATATGTATGTATGTATGTATAAAGAGAGAGAGAGGAGAGAGAGAGAGAGAGAGAGAGAGTCTTTCTCTAGTGAGAGCACCCTCACTTTAACAAAGTAAGGGTGCACTGATCATAAGATTTGCACTGATCATAAAAGCCTCAAATACTTCTTTACACGGAAGGAGTTGAATATGCGACAACGACATTGGCTAGAGCTTGTCAAGGATTACGATTGTGAAATAAACTATCACCCTAGAAAAGCAAATGTATATGTATGTATGTATGTATAAAGAGAGAGAGAGGAGAGAGAGAGAGAGAGAGAGAGAGTCTTTCTCTAGTGAGAGCACCCTCACTTTAACAAAGTAAGGGTGCACTGATCATAAGATTTGCACTGATCATAAAAGCCTCAAATACTTCTTTACACGGAAGGAGTTGAATATGCGACAACGACATTGGCTAGAGCTTGTCAAGGATTACGATTGTGAAATAAACTATCACCCTAGAAAAGCAAATGTATATGTATGTATGTATGTATAAAGAGAGAGAGAGGAGAGAGAGAGAGAGAGAGAGAGAGTCTTTCTCTAGTGAGAGCACCCTCACTTTAACAAAGTAAGGGTGCACTGATCATAAGATTTGCACTGATCATAAAAGCCTCAAATACTTCTTTACACGGAAGGAGTTGAATATGCGACAACGACATTGGCTAGAGCTTGTCAAGGATTACGATTGTGAAATAAACTATCACCCTAGAAAAGCAAATGTATATGTATGTATGTATGTATAAAGAGAGAGAGAGGAGAGAGAGAGAGAGAGAGAGAGAGTCTTTCTCTAGTGAGAGCACCCTCACTTTAACAAAGTAAGGGTGCACTGATCATAAGATTTGCACTGATCATAAAAGCCTCAAATACTTCTTTACACGGAAGGAGTTGAATATGCGACAACGACATTGGCTAGAGCTTGTCAAGGATTACGATTGTGAAATAAACTATCACCCTAGAAAAGCAAATGTATATGTATGTATGTATGTATAAAGAGAGAGAGAGGAGAGAGAGAGAGAGAGAGAGAGAGTCTTTCTCTAGTGAGAGCACCCTCACTTTAACAAAGTAAGGGTGCACTGATCATAAGATTTGCACTGATCATAAAAGCCTCAAATACTTCTTTACACGGAAGGAGTTGAATATGCGACAACGACATTGGCTAGAGCTTGTCAAGGATTACGATTGTGAAATAAACTATCACCCTAGAAAAGCAAATGTATATGTATGTATGTATGTATAAAGAGAGAGAGAGGAGAGAGAGAGAGAGAGAGAGAGAGTCTTTCTCTAGTGAGAGCACCCTCACTTTAACAAAGTAAGGGTGCACTGATCATAAGATTTGCACTGATCATAAAAGCCTCAAATACTTCTTTACACGGAAGGAGTTGAATATGCGACAACGACATTGGCTAGAGCTTGTCAAGGATTACGATTGTGAAATAAACTATCACCCTAGAAAAGCAAATGTATATGTATGTATGTATGTATAAAGAAAGAGAGAGAGAGAGAGAGAGAGAGTCTTTCTCTAGTGAGAGCACCCTCACTTTAACAAAGTAAGGGTGCACTGATCATAAGATTTGCACTGATCATAAAAGCCTCAAATACTTCTTTACACGGAAGGAGTTGAATATGCGACAACGACATTGGCTAGAGCTTGTCAAGGATTACGATTGTGAAATAAACTATCACCCTAGAAAAGCAAATGTATATGTATGTATGTATGTATAAAGAAAGAGAGAGAGAGAGAGAGAGAGAGTCTTTCTCTAGTGAGAGCACCCTCACTTTAACAAAGTAAGGATGCTGTTGGCCTAAATAGTTATATGGTCTTTGATTTTCATGATAACAAACAATGCATTAAGGATATATTGGTGTGTGTGTGTGTGTGTGTATGTTTCAAATCTCACTAGCTCTAGAAGGACAAAATCATACATGTGAGATCAAGTTCAAGGTACTCAATGGAAAAAGACAAAAAGCAAATCAAGTCAAGGACAAGCATAAAAGATACTAGCTTAGGTGATTTCTTTTATTTCATTTCTTGTAAAGCAAGTATGATTAAATATATGCATGATTAAGTATTTAAAATGTCAAATTAATTTTCATGACATTCTAAACAAATCATTATTTTCGTAATATAAAAGGTTCTATACTTAAAGGAAAAAAATGATTTTATGAAATTAATTGCTTTCAAGTTTATGGAATAAATTGAAAATATTTTAAGAACTTTTAAATCAACAAGTATTGTTTTGAAATTCTGGAAATGGACCTATTTGAAAAGTTCTATAACTTTTTGGGCCATGATGTAATTTTACAAAAGTTTTGGGCCAATTATAATTTTAGAAAATTAGCGGCATAATCGTTTTATTGTAGCAGCTAACTGATAATTTTCTAGCAGTTTTTGGAAACAAACAACAAATCGTTTACTCACAAGCAGCAAGCCGACTTTGGACAAAAGAGTTTCTGGAATCAAACGACAAACTGATTAAATTGCAAGCAGCAAATTGACCCCAATCAGTGGACTCTCAAATTAAATGGTAAACCGACAACCCGTAGGCGATGACCAATTGTGCAAAAATTTCAAATTGTTTCATAACGATAACTTGCCACATAAGCCAAACGACGATCCTTTTCATAATTAACAACGATCTGATAATGCCTAGAAAGTGAATAACAACTAGTTTTCTTGTTACAACTATAAAAAGTCAAATCAAACTCATCTCAAACGTGTTCTTCAATCTTTGCCAAGTTTAAACTTCTTCATACAAATCATCTTGAGCTTTCATCTGCTTATTCATATACATTGATTCATTAGCTCACTCTTGTAAGGAGTGTGACCTTTGTAATCTTCATTTTAACATCAAAAGTTGAGTGATTATCGTAAGTGTAGGGAACTTTGGAGAAGATGTATGGGATCATCTCGAATTGTAAAGGTACATTGACACCTAAGAAATCAATTGTAAACTTCTTGAAGCCTTGGGTTGTAAGACTTGATTAGTGAAATCCTCAAGCTTAGTTTGCTTGGAGGCGTGAATGTAGGTGGGTTGCCGAACCATGCAAAATTATCGTGTTCATTTTCTCTACCCTTGACTCTTTAAATTTACTTGTCGTTGAAATTATTATTATTATTGGTTGTGGTAATTCTTGGTATTGATTTGTGGTATTGTTTTTTGAAGATTTTTAAAAAAACCTAATTCACCCCTTTCTTGGGTTGCCTAGCTAGAATTTGGATTGATATCAGAGTGAGGTTCTATTGCTAAGACTTAACTATCTAGAGTGAAAGATCCATAGCAAGCCAAAGTAGCTCAACCTTCATGAAAGGTCCGTCCACCACTGGACCTCTATTTTTTTTAATGGTAATGACTATCCTTATTGTAAGACTAGGATGAGAATCTATTTACAAGCCATAGACTATAAAATGTAGGAAATGGTTTGTAATGGTCCTTTCATTCTTAAGAAGAATTATAAAAATGGAGCAGAAATTCCAAAACCTTCAAGTGAGTGGAGTGAGTCGGATTAAAGAAAGATGTCTTTAAATTCCTAAGCCATGAATGTTTTATTTTGTGCTTTGGATAAAAAGGAATTTCATAGGCTTCAGGTTGCTCTAATGCTTATAAAATTTGGAGAAAACTTGAAGTTGTCTATTAAGGAACTAATCAAGTAAAAGAGTCTAAAATTCACTAGACAATATGAGATGCTTCAAATGGAGTCATATGACAGTGTTCATGATATGTACACTAGATTTATCAATATCATGAATTCTCTAGGAGCACTACGAAAGACATTTACTAATAGTAACAAAGTGAAGAAGATTATTAGTGATATGAACCTTGCCAAGAACTGACGCGACCCTAATCAATTTAGTCTCCAAAATCAACTCTAAATCTAGAATTGAATGGAACCGCGAGCCAATGCTCAATGAAAGCATGAAACTTGGTATGTGAGGACGCCACAATCAGTTACAGATGATCTGATTGATAAGTCAAGAGTTTGAACACCACAGAAATCTAATAAGTTCAAAGAGATTGTATAAGAATTAAAGAGAATTAAAGAACAAATATTTAAAATTGGCAGTTTATAGTGAAATTTGAAAGCCCTATAGCAAATTCAATTTCCATTAGACAAACCGATAAACAATCCAGGCATATGACAATATCCAAGGTTTTGAAGAGACAAGAAATCAATTGAAATCATACCAATCTGAAGAGACAAGAAATCGAGAAGTTGTAGATGTGAAATTGGGTAAGATGAAGTCCTAAGGTGGAAAGAATAAGTTCTAAGACAAAAAAAAATAAAAAATAAACCATAAGATATATATAAAAAATTAATATTCTTTAAGCAACTATCAAATCTAATCGGCCAGCTTAAGAACACAAATAGATTTCCCACAAATGAAATTGAAGTGGGGATACATATAGAGTGACAGAATGGATGATATCATTCAAAGTTTGGACAAACCTCCTTATCATTATGATAGTTGATGATGTTATGTGAACATTACATTGTTACGCTTGGCATGATGAAGGACCTAATTTCATTTTTCCTTTTCCCCGTAGCTGCCAATTGCTTTGCGTCCATTGCAGCCATTTCAAACAACAACTTACACTAGTGCTTTTCTATGTTGTCGTCGGCACAAGGAGAGAGCCTCCATTATGCTGCATGACCATCGCCACCACCAGCAACTGATCTGTGCCAGAAATGGCCATTAGAAGCTTACCCCCTAGTCTGTGATAACTGCAACCAGCATGAAATAGGCTTTGCTACAACTTTATTGCTTCTTTTTATGGTCACCACATGCGACCAGCAGTGGCCATGAGCACCCCCACGCTTACGCTGCATCAAGAAACGTAGCCTGATTCCAATGCTTCTACCATGGTTGCTATGGATGTGAGCATCTACCTATGTTGATTGAGAGAGGTTGTCAGGAGGTTAGGGTTTTAGGGGGTTTTATGAGAGAAGAGTTTGGTGAGACAATAAGTGGAAGCCTCAACACTTAGAAATAAAAAATCGAGGGTTTCTTTTTAATTTTAATTTAATTTTTATTTTAATAGTTTATTTTTAGTTTATAATAAAAATTTTAAATATTTAATATTTTAAATTTATAAGCAAAATATCATCATTCCAACTTATGTGAAACGATAACGTTTCTTGATTCATATAATATTTTATTTTAAATAATACCAAAAATTTTAGTCAATAAATCATCAAAATCAAGTCAATGCTAAAATTTTATCATGAATTCTTGATATAATATATTCTACCACAAAGTCGTCATATATTCTTGACATAATTGATTTCTATCATGAGTCCGTCATGAATACTTGATAGACAAAATTTATCATGAATCTATCATGCTTTTATGACTTATGCCATTTTTCTTAGAATCTATCACAAAGTACCTGTCATCTATTGCAAGTTTTTTTTATAGTGTTGCATACTTTCATGTTGCGAGAATATACGACTTTTCTTTTCGGATACTTTCCTATTTCTTGAGGAGGCAAATGGCGAAACAAATTAGTTATTTATGTATTAATTGCCTAGTTTCCATTTTGATTGATGTAAGGCATTTAAGCTTATTAGGATTCTGGTTTGATTTAGTGTCTTTCCTTATTTGCTTTAGATTAAGATTCTGATTTGATTTTGGTTTAAAATTTATTTATGAAAATACTAAGGGTAATTATGGGGCAGAATTTCTTGTAACCAGTCATATATAATGTACTCGCATCCAATAAGAAAGATAGATTAGTTTTAATACAATTAGTGAGAGAGTTAATTCTTTTTAGTTCTTAAACTAACTCTTTCAACTTATCGGATTTCCATGGCATTCAAATTCTTAACTTATCAATCAGATCATCCATAACTGATTGTGGCATCCTCACATATGATCCATGCTTTCATTGAGCATTGGGTCGTGGTTCCATTCAATTCTAGGTTTAAATTTGATCTTGGAGACTAAATTGATTAGGGTCGCGTCAATTTTTGGCGGGTTTCATATCAATATATCTCTTAGAATTTACTTCCTGTGAAGTTTTTGGCATTTATACGTGGGGGGTACTAAAAATATTATGTTTCATTTAAAAGTGTTATATAAGTCATAAAGTAAATACCTAAGAATTAATAAATTATGATACATGGCCATTTATTTTAAAGGTAAAATTGTCTAAATTTTGACTAATGTTAAGGCAATCTCAAGCCCTGTATAGTATTGAGATGTTGTGCCAAAAAAAAAAAAAAGATTGCAACTGTAATATAAAGTTGATATTGTGGGACCAATATGATTTAAAATAATAATTATGAAAACAATAGTAAAAATATTATATATTTTTTATTATACAAGTGTAAAATAAAATTAACTTTAAAATAATAATTATGAAAACAATAGTAAAAATATTATATATTTTTCATTATACAAGTGTAAAATAAAATTAACTTATCTTCTAAATTACAACTGTAATTTTTTATAAAACATTTAAGCTACACTACCTAACCAACCAAAGATGGTCAAGAGACTTAAAAAAAAAAGTCGAGTGATTGTCCAAACTACTTTTTCTTTTTTTTTTTATCCCAATGCAATTATCCTTGGGATCTTTTTTCTAGTGGAGCAGAATTATTGTTAGTACCATTGTATGAGTCAACCTACCATGCAGCGCTATATTTGATACAGGGCATGCATGCAACCGGTACAACCGGCTTTTAACAGGATAATATAATGAAAATTATATTTTTATTTGTTTTTAATGTGAAATAATTATGAAAAATTTTGAAAAAAAAGATAAAATTAAAATTAAATGAGGAAAAATATTGTAATAATTTTAAATTTAAAAATAGTACAAAAAATATAAATATACCACAAAATGATTATATTCCTACTTGTTTTGTCACATTTCAATATTTATAATGCATATTTCAAGTTTACTTTTCAATTCCTATTTTTCGTGGCGCTTTATCTAAATTTTCGTACGTTGTTCCAACTCATTTTTCCACTAGTTTTTGGTTCTATATATCCACTATTTTCATTAACTTCTAACTTTTTAGGTGAATATTTCAAGTTTATTTTTATATCTCTATAATGTGTTAAACTTTATCTAGTTATTGGTGAATTGTTCCGATTTATTTTTCTACCACTTTTTGGTTCTATATTCCTATTATTTTTATTGAATTCCAACATTTTGGATAAATATATCAAGTTTAGTTTTTAGATCTCTACTTCTCATTTGAATTTATTAAATTCTTGGTAAATTATTTCAATTTTTGAGTTAACTTCTTCAACTCTTATTCCCACCATTTTTTAGTTCTATATTCCTAATATTTTTATTGAATTCCAAAATTTTGTTTAGATATTTCAAGTTTAATTTCTAGATCCCTACTTTCCGTTGGAATTTATCAAATTTTTGGTAAGTTGTTTCAATTCATTTTTCCATTAGTTATTAGTTCTATATTTCCAGTTCTTTCATTAAATTTCTAATTTTTAGGTTAATATTTCAAGTTTATTTTTTAATCTCTATATTCTATTAGACTTTATCTAGTTATTACTAAGTTGTTCCAATTTATTTTTCCACTACTTTTTGGTTCAATATTCTTGCTCTTTTTATTGAATTCCAATATTTTAGGTAAATGTATCAAATTTACTTTTTGATCCCTACTTCACGTTTAAATTTATCAAATTATTGTTAAGTTATTTAAATTTTTAGGTTAATTTCTTCCACTCTTATTTCCACCACTTTTTGGTTCTATATTTCCACTCTTTTCATTGAATTCTAACATTTTGCTTGGATATTTCAGGTTCATTTTCTAGATCTCAATTGGTTGTTAAACTTTATCAGATTCTTGCTAAGTTCTTCAAACTTTTAGGTTATGCTCTTCAACTCTTGTTTCCACTATTTTTTGGTTCTATATTTCTACTATTTTTACGTAATTTCAATATTTTTTCCAAGTGTTTCAAGTTTATTTCTTGATCCCTACTTGTTGTTGGATTTATCAAATTCTTAGTAACTCATTCCAAGTTTTAGGTTAAGCTCTTCAACTCTTTTTTCCACTACTTTTTGATTTTATATTCCTACTCTTTTCATTGAATTCTAATATTTGTCATAGATGTTTCAAGTTCATTTTTTAAATCAGATGTTTCAAGTTCATTTTTTAAATCCCTAATAATTGTTGACGTTTATCAAGTTATTGGTAAGTACTTACAACTTTTGGGTTAAACTCTTCAATTGTTGTTTCCACAACTTTTTCGTACTATATTTCTATTAGTTTCATTGAATTCTAACATTTTGGGTAAATATATCCAGTTCAGTTTTTAGATCCCTACTTTCTGTTAAAATTTATCAAAATCTTTGTAAGTTGTTCCAACCTTTGAGTTAACCTCTTCAACTTTTATTCCCATCAAATTTTGGTTCAATATTTCTACTATTTTTATTGAATTTCAACATCTGGGTGAATGTTTCAAGTTTATTTTTAAGATATCTATTTTTCATTGGAATTTATCAAACTCTTGTTAAGTCATTCCAACTTCTGGGTTATGCTTTTGCACTCCTTTTCCACCATTTATTGGTTCTATATTCTTACTTTTTTTATTGAATTCAAACATTTAGGTAAATATATCAAGTTATATTTTCAGACCCTTGCTTTCCATTAAAATTTATCAAATTCTTTGTCAGTTGTTCTAACTTTTGGGTCAACGTTTTCAACTTATTTTCTCACCAAATTTTGGTCCTATATTCATACTTTTTTTTTATTGAATTCCAATATTTGAGTACATGTTTCAAGTTTATTTTTTAGTTTTCTACTTTTCATTATAATTTATTAAATTCTTGTCAAGTTGTTTCAATTTATGTGTTAAGCACTTCCACTAATTTTCCTGCTATATATTGGTTCTATATTCCTACTCTTTTAATTGAATTTCAATATTTTATGTGGATGTTTCAAGTTTATTTTTTCATATCCCTATTCACTGTTGGACTTTATCATATTATTGGTAGATACTCAAAACTTTTTGGTTAAGTTCTTCAACTATTATTATCATCACATTTTGGCTATATATTCCTACTTTTTTTTTACTAAATTCCAATATTCTACGTTAATATTTCAAGTTCATTTTTAAGATCCCTATTTGTCATTAGAATTCATCAAATTCTTTGTAAGTTGTTCCAACTATTGTGTTAACCTCTTTAACTCTTTTTTCCACGATACTATATTCCTATTCATTTTATTGAATTCCAACATTTAGGTGAATGTTTTAAGTTCATTTTTTGGATCTCGATTTTTCATTAGAATTTATCAAATTCTTATCAAGTTATTCCAACTTTTAAGTTTTGCTCTTCCGCTCATTTTTCCATCATTTTTTAGTTCTATATTCTCACTCTTTGTATTGAATTCCAATATTTTGATTAAATGTTTCAAGTTTATTTTTTGTAGTCCTACTTTTTGTTAATCAGTTTCAACTTTATTTTCAGAATTTTTTGGTTACATATTCCTACTCTTTTAAGTGTATTCCAATATTTTAGCTGACGGTCCAATTTTACTTCATAAATTCATGCTTTCCATTATATTTTTTCAACTTTTTAGTAAATTATTCTCACTTTTAAGTTAAGTTATTCCTACTCTTTTACACCTTACAATGGTTTTTATGTTCCTATTATTTTCATTATATTCCAACACTATAGATACATGTTCCATTTCATTTATTATCATTTAATCATTTTAATTAATAGTATTTAGTTATATTTAAAATAAACCATATTTATTTATCTTTAAACTAAAATAATCAAGAATTAAGATTTTTTTTGAATTCGAATTAAATTTTTACCACTCATTTTCTTTTCAAATCAGTTTTATTAATTTCTAATGACGTCAAAAATATTTATGTTATTAATTATAAATATTAGTTTATTATGCTTGGATTATTACCACTATTATTTTTTTTACTATTACTATGATTATAATTACTACAACATATGGCTACTTTGGAGTTGCTCTAAGGTAGAGTACAAATTATAACCACATACATAAAATGAGAAATAGTAAAAAAATCTCATTATAACTTTGATTTTATGGTTATGAAAGGGTGTCTACCTTAGAGCGGTTCCAATATAGCCGGACTTTTACTACAATCATGAGATTTTTTAACAACATTTTTTCTTATAATGATCATTCTTCCTTTTTCATTTTTAAATATGTATATAATTTTCAATTTATAAAATAAGTTCTTCAATTTTCAAGACTTAACGAAAATAATTTTTAGAAATTTATTATGGCCAATATGGTACGATGAAAATCTAACATCATAGTAAGAACACTTTGTAATATGATTTTGCATGTTTAATTAATTTATCATTTTCAAATGGTCTTTTTTACTCGTAAATTTATTGGCATTTATTTACAAATAAATTATAATGTCGTACTAATTTATCGGATGCACTTAAAAATACACAAGATCAGAATATGTAACAATAATTGCCCAGCCTACATTCCTTTAATTTCTACAAACGCACTCCTTGATACAAGTGTAAAGTCCTCAATCTTCCTCAAAAAATTTTACATGCCGTCAATAAAATTTTCAAGTCATTTTTAATTGCCTTTATCATTTTTAACACTTTGGGTCCATAATCTAAGTTTTTTTTTTTTTGTTCTTGAGATCTCTTAAACTTGATTGTATATATACTTGAGCTTTTAGTCTTTATACATATTATTCTCATTTTATCATTTTAATTGATTATTTTTAGTTATCCTTGAAATAAATTATGTATTTATTTCCATCTTTCTCTTTACTTTTTAAAATAATTTCTTTAATTTTTCAAAACTTCAACAATAAATAAAAAAAATAATATGTAAGAGTGCATGCAATTACTATGCTTCTCAAAAACTTTGTTTTTCAAAAAAATATTTTTTAAAAGTTACGACAGTATATGTTATAAAAATATTTTATCTTTTTTTTTCCTTGGGATCAATTGACAGGATGAGATTTCTTTAAGTTAAATTTATTTATACTTAGCTTTTGATCTAAAATAATTGTATTTATATACCTTAGACTAAAATAAATCAAGAATTGATTTTTTTGAATTCGTATAAAATTTTACCAATCTAGTTTCTTTTCAAAATAGTTTTCTTAATTTCTTATTACTTCAACCAAAAATTTATTTTATTAATTACAAATATTATAATATTATACTTGTATTACTAATATTACTATTATTTATTTTTTCTGTTACTACAATTATTTTTATTACTCTCAAGCCTCATGAGATTTGTTAAGAACAATTTTTTTTTTGTTTATAATGAGTACCACTCTTTTTTCTAATGCATGTATATAATTTTCAATATATAAAATAAGTTCTTCAATTTTTCAAGACTTAGCTAAATACTTTTTAAAAGTTTATTATGGCCAATATAACATTAGGAAAATAAAATTTTTTTAATATGATTCTGGCATGTTTAATAGTTAATTTTCTTTGTAAATGGTCTTTTACTCATTGATTTGTTAGCATTTGTTTATAAATAAATAATATTCATGGATATGATTTTGGTGTATTTAATTTTTCTTTTAAAAATAATCTACTACCATCTGTTGGCATTTGTTCGTAAACGAAAATTATCCATAACTTCAAGAAATTTAATTTTGATAATGAATTTGATCATTTATACTTAACTTTTGATCTTAATACATATTTACGTTTATTTACCATTTAAATAGAAATTATAATCAATTTTTTTATTATGATTTAAAGAGTATCATTCTTTTTCAAGAATGCATGTCTCCTAAAAACAAGTACGGTATATAATTTTCAATTTCCGAAATAAGTTCTCCAATTTTTCATGATATAACTGAAACCATTTCGAAAAGCTATGCTATCTATCTTCATAAGACTTAATAAATTTAATTTGAAAATTTAACAACAACAATCAATATTCTCAATTATCATTTATGAATTACAAGTTTCCAATCACATGGATTGACCTGTTCTTATTTTCCGCTGAAAAAAATTTAACACAAAAAATAAAATTTATTTCAAATAAATGTCTAAATTCAGGTTTTAGATCATGAAAATATCGGCAATAACAAAAATACCGATCAATTACAGTGGCAACAATAATCAAGCAAACTGGATCTTCATGAAAACAAATAAAATTTCCCATTAATAATATCATTGGAGTAGAACTGAACATATTGTCAAAAAGAATTGGTTAAAAATAATAAAACAGGAACTAAATACTCCACAATCCCTAGAGTAATAAGACACAATGATATACAAACTAAAATAAGAAGAGTTCAATATCTATTTTTATACCATTTCCATTCATACTAGAAATTACTGCTTCATGTCATATTTTTATTTACTATTGTGATTAAAGAACAAGTAACAAGCAGATCAAAATCCTTCCAAATGCCGAATACAGACTACAGAAACTCAAGACAAAAGGAAACAGAATGAAAAATTGGGAAAACTAAGTGCCCTTTTATCCCAAAGAAAAGGAAACATAAACAACATCTTAGGCGCAGTAAAGAAAATAATGCTTACTGCAAGAGAAAAGAATAAAAAAAAAAGAAAAAATTGGGAGCCTTCGCAGCTGAATTGTAATAGCTACCACTTACAAGATCATTTATCGCCTTAGTTGCAAGATGCCAAATGGCCCTGAAAAGAAAAAGAACACATTTCATGACAATAAAATACCAACTACCATTTATACATAGAGTAATTAAAATTATGCATGAATATACTCTAGGAAGGAAATTTTTAAAAAATATAAATTGAGTGATCCAACTTTTTCTGGACTTTTGATTACCAACACCAAATTTCAAAAAGATTATCAAGTAAACATATTTGCATGATACACATCATATAAAATANTATTACTATTTGGATTATAAAAATAAAACAATGTCATATATAGACCATATACACATTCTCATAATAAACATCTAATAATGATAATAAGTGTCATATTTAAATTTAAATTTAGTTAAATCTAATTAATATTGGTTGACAATTCTGGTTATTACAAATATAAGAAAATGAATTTAATGTTATTAGATTATTAGTCACGATACCACTAATGGCAATAGATCAAAAATTAACATTACGTATTAATGTGTTTGTTTTAAGTATTTATAGAAAGTTATATGACTTAAAACAATGAACAAATATAACCATACAAATAATATAGTATAAAAGCATAAATAAAATAACTAATTTCACATAAATTTGTAGTATGAATTAATTTGAACAAGTGATTGTTTTGTGAATATTATTTAAAAATTGAAACATTAGATATATTATATTTATCTAATATACAAATTGTTTTTAGAAGGTATCCATATAACATATAGATACTAGCCGCTACCACTAATCATAATAAGAAAACTAATAATATTTTATGTGATTAGAATATTTGACACCATGAACAAGATAATTGTTTGATAATTATCCAATACTTGGATAAAAGTTATCCTCATATTAGTAGGTAGAGGTTTGAGTCACTTTATGTGCATTTAGAGATTGATTATTTATTTATTTATTTAGAAATGAATATAATTTAATACAATTCTATAGAAAAACTGCATTGCACTATCAAAATGTTAATAAAAATATTCTGATTATTTTTTATGTAAAATATCTTTAAATTTATAATATAATATTATAAATAATTCAATTAATTTAAAATCAATTTCATTAAATTATATTTAAATTATTATTCTTACTAGTATAGAAGTGTCATATTTTAAGTATCTTTTAATGTTATTTAAAAAAAAGTATATTTTAATTTTATGAAAAAAATAAAAAAGTATATTTCATGTAATTTGAGGGGTGTCTTTGGTAGTTTTCTAGTTCGAATTGATTAGTTTGATATTTTCTTAAAGAGGGGGTAGTTATACGATAATTACCTTTAATTTTGGCTTTTATTTTACCTGTATAATCGCTACTTTTGGTGGCCGGTTATATGCGCAAATAAAAAAATGATAAAAAGCGGCTGTACGAGATACAGCTGCTGCTGCTGTATTACAATTGGACCCCATTGTACATACCTTTAATTTTAGAGTTCAATTATTAGCACCCTTCCAAAATTATTTCAAATTTATTTTAAATATTTATAACATTTACCTTTTGTTGAAATTACATTTATTGACGCAATATACCTAAACTAAACCACATGTTAAATATGTTTACACTCTTATTATAAACCCCATTTTATTTTTAAGCCAAAAATTACATGTATATCTCTGCATTATTTTAAACCAAGAGTGAGCAAATAAAAAAAATATTTTTATATAAATTAAAAAAATCTTCAAAAATTTTTTTTTTTTTAATACAGTGATTGTTTTGTAAGACATCTTCCAATTTTTTTTGCCCCACTTAAGAATCGAAAAACTCATGGATATTGGGAACGATTAGTATTTCATGAGGATTGACTTTAATTAAAGTTAAATTTGTCATTAAAAGGATATTATAAGAAATATCTATCATTTTAAAATAATAGCTATACGTGGGTCATGTGTTGGCTGTTGAGGCATTGTTAACTACCTTCCCCAAACTCTTGCTCATAGTTAAAAGATTAATAACAATAATAAATAAAACAAAAACATTCAAACGAGAAACATGTATAGATAGGAAGAAAAACAAACATTAACAAGAAATAATAAATAATTGTATCGTATCCATGTTAAATCACCTCTAAATGATTACACATTTATTATAACACAAATATCAATTAATATTAATATGCAATAATACTATTGAAAAAATTAACTAACATACATACTAAACACTAAATTAATTTTCCGTATCATATCAATATTGTGTTATAAATTTAGTCATATGATATTTATATCATATTAGTTTATTTATGACTTATTTTTAAGAATAATATTTACATATTTATTATTTTTAACTTAATTTATTATTTTTATATTAAATAAGTTAAAATGAGTCAACACAAATAATAAACAGATTGTATCCATATTTTGATGTTTCGACACAATTAATAAATAAATCATATCTGTGTTTGCTTAAATTTAACACAATTTATTTCTCACAAATTGCAGCAGTGTTAATGCAAAGCCAAGTATATGTTTCTAGCGGAAGAAAGATTAACAAACCAGTTAACACACTACCAAATACATCTAATTTAAGATAATGCGGAAATGGAAAGTCAAGTTTCCATACCTAATGGCCAATACTATGTAAATCAACTCATTTATCTAAACTGAATTCCTACCATTTTGCCGTTGCCCCAAATGGCAGAATGACAAAAGTTACTCTTCCTTGTATCTCTTTTCTACTTCCTCCAATCTTTGAACATCCTTGTAATACTTGCAAATACGGAAGATAGACCTGTAACCATGAACAAATATTATTTAAGTATAAATCTTGAAAGGAAGTTTCTGAAGATGAAACTAACAGACTACTGCCTAGTACCAGTACAGAAGGCATGCTGCAGCACAGAGAATAACATTCCTTTGAGCCTTGTAGATCTGCAGAAATCACCTCAACAGTAAGTACAATAAAAATAACCTTATCAGAACAGATATACAGTAACAAAGAAACTTCGAAAAGAAAATGTAAATGCTTTGATGAAATTGGATCATGGGATAGGATGGCTGTGCCCTTTGCCAAGAACTACATATAAGAGCACAATTCTCAGACAGAAAAATCATTGGTGCAATCAATGAAAGAATCAAGGCTTCCTTATCCAGTGATGCTTTATAAAGTACACACTTAAATTGCAACACATGTAGAAACTGGGCTCTCTGTGCTTTTCTGCTGCTTCTCTGTTCATTCAATCACCAAGAGATTACACAGATTCTCACAGAAAACTCTTTATAATCATAATGCCATCTCATTTTTCTACAAATCAATGATTTGAAATCATCATTATTCATTTCCTTCTGCAGCAAATCCTTCAATAAGCACTAACTCAAAGTTTAACTAATTATTAAATGCCTAATTATTTCACAACTAATTTGCACGGATAATAATAACTATTTGAGGCACTACAATACTCAACTGGTCTTCTATATTTCAAAAATCATATATGATAGACAACTTTCTTTGGATAAAGCAAAGCAATACATAACAATAAAGCTTCTACAACTTTCTTTGGATAAAGCAAACCAATACGTAACAATAAAGCTTCTGATCATCAATAAAATTTATCATTTCATTTTTTGACCACGAATCAAATAGAATTGACGAGGTAAACATAAGGTTTCTATATTTTTTCCCTTTATTTTTAATCCATAAATCACAATGTCAGGATTTTTTCAACATCTAATTCTTCAAGCAATTGAATTCAGACCACATATAGCTCATCCTTAAGAAACACAAGTATTGCAAGTAATATATTTAAACAATTGAATACTGATATCAAATATTGTATATAAATATAGTAACAGTTATAGAGAACAAGCCAAACACCACAATAACAGTTTTCTTGATGCTAGACTCCTAAAGGACTAAGGGTGCCCCGGCTACTTGCACTCTTCAATTTAATCTGAACACTCACATTTTAATAAATGTTTATATTACTATAATATCCTTAATGTTATTTACTATTATGGAAAATTTAATACATAATTTATTTATTTTTTTATTACTATCTGCATCCCATCCAATACACCCATTATCTGCACAATTATTTTATCTTATACCCTAATCCTCTTCAACATCAAATCTAATGTACCGTAAAATTATTACTTAGTTTTAACAAATATTGCCCATGAAAAATCAAATCAATGTTCATTGTCTCCCCTGTGATAACATAATTGAAATACGTACATGAATAATTGAGGGAGGAAAATGAAGTAAAGGAAGAACCAATGTGAAAAAGCAAGAAGAAAGTCAAATTGGCATTCCCAATTCAAAAGATCTTCACAGACATTCATGATTCATGGCAATGGTCATCTTGAAAACAAAAATAATACTAGGCTTGAAGTCACAACATATGTCATTGAATAAAGGAAACAATACAAATCAAGCAAGAACAATGAATGAGGGAAAGAAATAGAAAAAGAAGAAGCTAACACATTTAAAATAGAGGACCATTTTTATAGGTGTAAAAACGAAACAAAGCATCTTAAAGAACGTGTTTAATGAGGACTATTATGACATTCGTAAGAGTGTTTAGAATAAAAATTGATATTTTAAAGTTATTAAATGAGTGTACAAAGTATAAGCGTTCAGAATGAAATTTAGAGGGCATAAACCCCCACCCAAAGAGTAAATGATCTATAATGGAGAAGAAAGCGAAAAGGAAGAAAAATAATAAATAAGTATAAAAAAAAGAAGAGCATTATTTGGAGAAAAGAATATAAAGTACATAGACATATGACAGAAATTTGGCAAAGCCAAAAGGTAGAAACAATTCTGAAAAAGAAATTGTTATACTATTTCTTTAATTGATCTATGACAGAAACATAACTTAAGTTCTAATTAGTACGTATCAAAACATATGTATAGGGAAACTAGAAATCTACTTCAAATAAATAACATAAAAACTGTCTAGATAAGAGTGCTACTAGATGTGTTTTCAGATCTGGAACTGCAAATTGAAAAAACAATTAATCAATATAATATCTGTACACTCCCAAATTTAAAATAGTTCCAAAGTTTATATGATGAGCCTATGTTTTGATACTGCAATCATTGCTTCTGAGAAAAAACTCCTGACCAATTAAGTTGCTAAAACTGATTGAAGGGAAGTGCAAAAATTGATCACTTTTACATTAAGCGGCTCCTTCCATCAGGTGAGCTATTCACCGCACCTAAACCTCATAACATGATTTTACTTTGTGTGACCTTAAAGTGTCTTACGTTAATTGACTCACAAAAGGATGAATCTTAATTAAATTTGAACACATAAAAGATTCTTACCCATATGTAAGATCTGGCCATCAAGTTCTCTCAATTCACTTCTGGTTTATTACAAAGTGAGTATAGGAGAACAGCCATAGCAAAAGAATTTCTTATTTGACTATTAATCCAAAAGCATCAATAGAGATGAAACAACTAAAAGAAAAAACACATTTTTCAACAAAACATCCTTGAGACCATAATTTTCATTTATATTCCTCCTATGCACAAACATACGCACAATTTTGTTGCTTTCACGACAGCAAATCCATGACTTAATGAGAAAGGAAGGGGAAAATGAAGAAAGAGAAGAGATAATAAAAAATAAAAGGGAAGATAATAAAAAAATGAATATTGATGAAAATAAATCCTCCATTCATGCTAGCATATGTGTAGGGCCTCGCTGGCCTCTTTCCTGCTTCTGAAGCACATTTGGGGACACTCCTAGACTTTGCCAATCAACTCACTTCCTTCAAAATCTTTGATTGATTGACGGATTATCAAAGAAACTTACAGTGTTATAGAGTCTATGGCTTTCTGGTTTCGATAAAGGAAAGGAATAAAAAGGTAGAAAACATAGAAGAGTGAATGGTTCAATTACTACTAAAATAGAACCAAAGTTCACCAAGATATTGTATTTACATATTTCCTGACACAATTTCTTACAAAACCTGCTCTCATACACAAACAAGAAGTCTCTTGACAACTATTAATCAATTGTTCTTCAAGACAAATTATTAAAATGAAAAAAAAAGCTTTTGCAAGCTACTCACATCCTAGCAAATTTTAGTTTAATAAGGGAAAAATCATAGCAATTATATGCAACTGCATAAATTGATAATTCCATAAATTTTTATTTTTTAAAATAAAATCATAAATAAGCAAATTAGAGAAACACTTACGGACTTCTCATATCGATCTCTCTCAGCAGCCGTGCAGATCTCAGAAGTGCACATCAAGCGATGCTCACTCTTCCAATAGATATCTGCACAAATACAGCCATAACCAAGTCCTCAAATCAAGAAAATCGTCAACCCTGAATAAAAATGAAAAAAAAAATAGAAAATTATATTAAAAAACAAAGGAAAAACAACTGGGTACCGAGGAGCTGGAAACCGGCAAAGGGAACTATAAAGAGGGCTGGTTGGAGAATGAGAGAGACAAGGGAAACCAAACGATTCTTTAAGAGCTTAGGCGAGGGAATTGTCAAGAGAATGGCTATCGCGGCCTCTGCTGCCACCGCATAAGCAAGTATTAACCACTGCAGCGCCATTCGTCCCGTTGATTTTGTGAAATGATCAATGAATGGGTTCTGTATTTTCGCTTTCCTTTTTCACTCTGATCGGATACTTGGCTTATTGCCGAAGGTAAATGCACTACCCTATAGATTTGTGAGGGTAACGTTTAAGACCGCACCCTCCGGGTATGGGGTATTTACAAGCAAATGTAAAATATACACAATTTGCGGAAAACAGCGTTATTAGTATAGGATGTTTACCGACGAGTGCCGTGTATTTGCTATTTGGCACCCCTAATTGTATTAGGACTTATTGCATTAAAATTATATTATATTATGGTGTATTTGGATTATATAGCATTATATTACATTAAGTTATAATAGCTTAAACTATTTATGGAACATCTAAATTTCTATCTTAAATCATATTTAAGATAGATTTATATATATATTCATTCTCAATGAATTATAATATAAATATTGATTTTCCTAAAATTAGGAAATTTAACTTCTCATTTTCTAGTAACTCCTTTTTCATTTCTATTTAGTGTGTGACCTTTTAAGTTCTTAGTTATAAGGTAGTAGAACTATTTTAATGATAACTCTTTATTCATTAAATGATGCTAAACTCTTTAGTCATCAATTAGAACTTTTCTAATGACCTTAAGATGCATTGCTAATACGCTTTACCAATATTGATCTTAAGGTTTCTACAAGTCATGAGTGACACCTAGCAGTATATCACAACTATCCAAATAACAAGAATTGTTGGATCTATAGAACCTATTCCATTGTATCTCTATGTCTTGGTCTCTTCATCATCCATGTCCAGAGAAAAGCACGGCTTATGGTTTATTATGTTAAGCACTTATGCTTTATCTCAAAATAAATCTAAATGAACTTGACATGAAAATATAATTTGAACTCCTTCAAATATATTTCACCTTGGCCAAGGATTTCTCATGCCAATTCATATTATCTCATAGGGACATCCTTTTTATATCACAAAGTGATGAATTCCATATTGGCCATACACTTGTCTTCATACATAGCCAACCATGACAGCTATTGCTAGATCTCTTCCGTGATTAGGAATCAATCATTATGCTTTCACATATCAGAGATGTCTATGTATAAGACATCTGTTATGCCTCAGGTCTAAAGACCATTACTAAACATAGTGTCTAATACAATGTATAATAAGCCATTAACACTCAAAACCATATGGCTTACTATATTTAGTCAAGTTCAGTAAACTCGTTCTCTCAACAAGTACCTATGTGTTTGACTTGACATCTCATGTCAATGATATGAAACTCACCATCCATTTTAGTATCACATACCATAAGGAGTCATAACACATACTAGTGTTTATAGGAATTTATAATGTCCAATCATAAATCCACCACTAGGAACTATTTTAGAAGTATAGTACAAAGGATGCACGTTTCATATTCTCGACAAACTCGAGAATGTGCTTCTTAACTATTTTACTTCTTGGACTATATTCATTAAATTAATTTATGAATATTGATAACTTTGCCATTTAATAAATATCAAAATGCTATTCAAATACAATAATTCCCTAAACAAACAAACACCATTTGATTGGCCTTTAGGGCATATTACTAACATCAATTGCTATTATAAACTTGCACTCTTATCACCAGTCCCAATTATATATCTAGCCTTTGTGAATAACTTGCTTTCCCTACAGAATGCTTCTTCAAATGAATAAGAGTTAGACGCTAGTTTAGTATGCAAGAAATTCGATTACTTAAACTATCTTGCTTACAAAACTTTAGATATAAGAGAATCTATAAACTATAGAATTAACTACCAGGGCTTGGTTAAAACATGAGAAATCTTTAAATCTCATTGCACCTCTACTTTCGTCTTTAGAGGCTCTCCAAAACTTAGCTATTCCCTTTTAGAAATTATCATACAATCCCATTGGAATATTAAATACACCCATGGTATAGGCTTGAACGACTTGAGCAACAGCCTTCATAAAGACATCCTAGCCCTTATTGGAAAAGATTTTGATGCTACCAACTAAAAACTTTGCTAATATCGAAAAAACTTCTCTTGTTTCTTCCTATTATAGATGGCTGCCCTAAGTACTTCTAATGTCCACAGACCACAACAACGTGGAAGATTTCCTTTATACAACCATTTGATCAGCTTTGGTGCAGCCATTGAAAAATTGAGGATTTTTCAAAGTTAAAGATATGTCTCGATGCAGTGGTGTAACAATCAACTCTGTCTACTTTGTTGCGTGCCATTATTCAAAAGAACTTGAAAACTTGGGAAGAATGTTTGCCACATGTTGAATTTGCTTACAATAGAACTGTCCATTCAGCTACTAAATTTTCACCATTTGAGATTGTATATGGTTTTAATCCATTAACTCCTTTGGATTTATTACCTTTACCTATTGATGAGCGTGCTAGTATGGATGGTAAAAAGAAAGCTAAATTTGTCAAGCAATTGCATGAGAGAACGCGACAACACATAGAAAAGAGAACTGAATAATCTGCTACTCAAGCCAACAAAGGACGTAAGCAAGTGGTTTTTCAGCCTGGAGATTGGGTGTGGGTGCATATGAGAAAGGAGAGGTTCCCAGCACAAAGGCATTCCAAGTTGCTTCCAAGGGGAGATGGTCCATTTCAAGTGGTTGCACGGATCAATGACAATGCCTACAAATTGGATATTCCTGGTGAGTCTAATGTAAGTGCTACTTTTAATGTTTCTGATCTTTCTCCTTTCGATGTAGGTGAAGATTCGAGGACGAATCCTTTTGAAGAGAGGGGGAATGATGAGAACCATCAAGGGAATACCATTAAAGCTTCAACTGATCTTTTGCACATTCATGGAGGCCCGATTACAAGAGCTAGAGCCAAAAAGATGCAAGACATTATGAATTGGGCTTGGAGAGAAGACAAGGCATTATGGGCATTATTCAAGCTATTGGGCAGCCAAATACACAATTTTGATCAAATGCAGAAATGGTAAATTCAGAATAAATCTGGTATTGATTGAGCCAGAATTAATGTGTAAGCTATATACCATTGGAAAGATAATTAAGTTAGCTTTCCAATGCATTTTATAGAGTTGGATTTGGAGTTCTCAAGAAGGAGTTATGATGAATTTATTACAGCTTGTTCAGGCTTGGCAAGTTTATCAATGTATTAGGTAAGTCTACCATTGATGATGGTGGACTAGCATTATGTTTGTCATTGCTAACATTAATAATGATGGGTTGGTGAAGGCTTTTAAAGCACCCTTTGACAAACCTATACTTGGAAGGTTGTTCCAATGTTTCCATTTGTATTTTTAGGGTCTTGGGTTTCTTTCAACCTATTTAAACTCAGCAACCTTGCTATGTATGACAATTAAGAGATTAATGTTATTTGAATTTGAAAGATTATTCTTTCTTTGGTTCACCTTCTTATCTATTTATTGAGTGTGGTGTCAATATCATTCTATATACCTTTGGTTCATGCTTTTCTTAAGCATTGGGCAAGGTTTTGTTTGTCACAAATCTGTTTAGAACTTTCTCTTGGGAAGTTGAAACTACAATTTAAGTGTGAGTTTCAAAGTTTCATTGTGAGATTTTCGTATCACAAAGACATGCTTCAATGATGGATCATTAAAGCCATTAAGTTTGTAATACATTGTAGACATCCTTTTGTAGTGAAAATCCAGATCTTTATCTAGAGAGAACAACACTTCATTAGATGGAACTCTCTTTTTGTTTGTTCGTTAGCAGTTGTTGCTTCTCCAAGGAACTGCTCATAAACTATTCCTAGGACCTCTGAAATCTGGGCTTGAATCACCTGGAGTTGTCTGTATGAACCTAGACTTTCAAACCAATCTTTTAAAGATCCAGTAAAACGAGAACTAAACTTTTTAAGAACTGTTTGCGTTGTTGCTCCAGCCTTGAGCATTTGAACATCAATCCAGGTAGAAAATTCTTGAAATCTAGCTGGCCATTTTACTTTTGGAATGTCATCAAAAGTAAACCATGGGTTGTTTGAGGGTTTGGGAGAAGAATTTTCTTGACAAGAAGCCGTAGGAATTCTGTCTGAGTCTGCCTCTTCAATAATTGGTGTTGGAGGAGGTGAAGAGGAAAAAGGATTATTTGACCCTGTTGAAGGTTGAACCATAAGGAGCTTAGAGATATTAGCTAATTCTTTTTCAGAGTCTGAAGAAGAAAATGATTCCTCATTAGTGGAGGTTTCTTCTATTTGGGATGGGGAAGCTTCATCTGATTATGAAACATGTGGTAGAACTTGGGATGAGTATTGGTGCATAGGTTATTTGTCTTTTTGGGTAGATTGCGAATCAGGGACTGGTGGAGGTTGGTGATAAGCTAGAGGTGGTTCAGGCTTGGCAGGTCTAGGTTTTGGTTTCGGCAGAGTAGGGGATGAAGTATGTGTGAGATGAAACATGCCAAAGAACTTGGCATAGTCTACTGGCTGTCGTGAGGTGGATTGTGTGTAGAAAGGCTGGTAAGTACTGAAAGTTGGGGTATGTAAAGGTAAAGTAGGGGATTTTGCAAATAATGAAGGTTGTTGTCTGTCAGCATCAATCCTGGCAAGTTTAGCCTTTAATTGCCTACTTTCTGCCTCAGATCTATAATAGAACAAAGTCTGTTCTTAGGGCCAATAGCCAGCAAGTTCTGGTTTCCAACCGATATACACTTATCCATCAAATACCAAATCCGAAAATCATTTTTGAAAACAGTTTTTCACAATACCTCCCGAAAACACGGCACTCTTGGCCTTCAAAGAAGGTGAACGTTGTGAGAAAACAATTTCATTTTACAAAAATCGATTTTGGAGGATAAAACAGGACCTTTCTTATGCACAGGATCCTTAGGCTTAGGGCAAGTGCAAAGCATACTCAGTTTCAAAAATTAGAAGTGAGTGTATCATTATTAACCCCAAATAATTTCTTTGATTCCTAGAAGAGAGAAAAAGGTTTAGAGAAACATGATGTGAAGAAAACTGATTTTTATTCTAAATTAACTCCTGCCTTACAAAGGGAAAAAGAGATCCTTATATAGAGATCTCGAGGAAGGAGAGGTAAGGTGGGACCCTTATCTTTTACAAAAGCAGAATGATTAAAGCACACCACGCCAAAAATAAAAAGGAAAATGAGAAAACACACTTTAGACAAGACAGGACCCTTGTCTAATTATTAAAGCAAACTTAAAAAAGCAAAAGCTAAAGATTCCCATGCGTGTCGGCAATCATAGAGTGGATGGGTAGTGTGATAGAGACACATCGCCAGTTTCTTTCTCATATTGGCGTTTGGCATGATGGATCTGTCTATGATCAAGATAAGCTTCAGCTTGCAGATAGGCTTCTTCATCAGCATTAGTCATCTCTTTTGGGGCTGATGTAGCAGGAGAGTCTGTGACAGTGTAATGAGAATTTTCAGTATGGAGAAGAGACTGAAAATCTTTCCATGGATCCTGAGCGTCTTGGAATAAGACGTTAGTGTAATTAGGACGTTGTTCCATGACAAGGATTCCTTGAGGACTGGAACTAGAAGCTGGAGTATAAGTTTGTGTCTTTGGGATAATTTCTAAGGTGTGTGATGGTCCAACAGAGGTGTGGTGGATGTTTGTGGCAGGTGGCTGAACATTGTTGAGTTCTATGAGGTATGACTTGAGAGCAGAGGTAACAGATGTATCATAGATGAGGGTATAAGGATGGGGATAAGTTTTCCATTCATACGCCATATCTTGTGTCCAGAAGTCTCTTGTTTATAGGTGTTGGAAGTAAGGTCTATGAACGATGAAGACTGTAGTGAACATGTTGGCTTCTTGTTCTGGCATTTTGTCTAATCCGTGAAAAGTACACAGATTTTTGAGTTGTTTTCGCCACCACGTGAGTGGTGAATACCATTCAAGGAGAGTCCAGAGAAGATCTGATGAGAACTCAGGAGTGGATATGTGTGTGAGGACTAGCTTAACAGGAAAAACTAGTTTGGTAGCATACAGAGTAGTGAGACACCACATGTACCATAACTCATCTTCGCAGATGGTTAGAGAAGACAGGATAAGACCTGTGAGAAACAGGTTTTCCATACAGATGGAAGAAAAAATATCAGGCTTTTTGCTTTGAACATTGAAGAAATACCGATAAAGGAATTTCTTTGCAAAGTCTTGGATCTGGTAGGCTGAATGAAAAGGAATGTTCACGGGAAAGGTTCTCTGGTTGAGAGCTTTGAAAGGAAGTTGACGATTCATGGCTATAACTGAGATGGTGTGGATTGAGGTTTATTTATAGTCGGACGTATAAGGAAGTCTGGGATGAGGTTTTGTTTCCCTTTTATGTGTTGGATAATAAAATCATATTTACCAAACCAATTTTTCAGGCTGAGCAACTGTTTGTCAGGGAGCAACTTATTTTTGAAGTAAAAAATTCGAGGAAAAGAGGAGTTGTCCATGTTGATAAGGAATTTATGGCTGATTAGATGAAATTCAAACTTTTTTTATTCCATACTTGACCGCCAAAATCTCTTTGTAGATCACATGGTAATTCTTTTTAGAGTCTTTGAATTGTCTGCTTGCATGTGCACAGAAGTGACGTACACCAGTTATCTCTTTAAGAATGATGGCACTCCAGTAATCATCATTGGCATCGGTCTGTAGAATGTGTTGTCCAGTTGTGGGAATTCGGAGAGGAGGAGGTGACTGAGCTATCACTTTTAGTTGTTGGACAGCTTCTGTTTGTGCTAGTCCCCATGGAGGGCATTGTTTTCTGAGCATGCAGGACAACTGGCTTGTGTGGATTGCAACTTTAGGGATGAAATCACGGACATAATTAACAATCCCGAGGAATTGTTGGATTTTTTTTTGTTGAGATGTGTGTTCGGAAACTTTAATAATCAATTGCAATGTGTGGACCAGGTTGATAATGGCCATCTTTAATTACCATGCCAAGAAAGTCAATTGATTCTTTTGCTATGCTGCTTTTCTTTTCAGAAAGCATGATTTCGTGTTCTTGCACAATATGAAAGAAATCCAAAAAGAGCTTCTTGTGGCTCTCATAGTTAGAGGAAAATAATAAGATATCATCAATGTATACCAAAACATGATGAAGGATAGGCCTGAAGATTTTTGTCATGACTTTTTGAAATAATGAAGGGGCAACCTTAAGACCAAAAGGCATAACAGTCCACTGATAATGGGCATCAGGGATGCAGAAGGCAGTTTTGTGATGGTCAACTGGTGAAATACCAAGTTGCCAAAAATCAGCTTTTAGATCAAACTTAGAGAAGATACAAGCCCCTTGAAGATGGAAAAACTGGGTCTGAATTTTTGGATGGGCGAACTTATCATCCTTGAGGAAAGAATTAAGTGGTTGGTAATCAATAACTAACATTTTTTTACCGCGAACTAATTCAGATCTTTTTTCAATATAGAAGGCTTGACAAGCCCAATCTGAATCAGTAGTTCAATAAGACCTTGCTGAAGCAACTGAGAACATTCTTGCTTAGCAAGTAGGAGGTCGGAAGGAGACATACCTGGGTGTGATGCTTTTGTGGGATTTATGTCTTCGTTGAGTTTAAAAGGAAGGTGAATGAAGAAGTGTTCATTTTTCCAAAGAGGTGAAGGATGGTGGAACCGTGAATGGTTTTCTAGAAAAAACTCTAGGAACTTTTGTGAAATATGACGGTATGGAGATGGTGTTTCTGAAAGTGCATACAGATGTAGTGCATCTTTATAAGGCATGAAAATTTGTTTGTAGCGGACTCCAGAACTAGTGATAAATAGGTTTTTAACCAAATGAAGAATATCGAAACCTATGAGTAAATCTTTATCTGGGAGTGAAGATGCTACAATCTTTTTCCAAATTATGCAATTCGGAAAGAATTGGATATCAATGGGTTTTTTAGTAATCAGAGTGGTTTCAAAAGTTTCTCCATTAACTACTCGGAAAAGTTTCAAGTGGTTTTCGCAACAATAAGAGGGAAGGACAGAAGGATCAATCATAATAGTATCTGCACCAGTGTCAATAAACCCGATGACAAGAATAAGTTTATGAAATTTGGAAGGAAGAATTGACATTTTTAGAGAAGGTCTAGGAAAAAGGATCAATCATAATAATATCTGCACCAGTGTCAATAAACCCGATGACAAGAATAGGTTTATGAAATTTGGAAGGAAGAATTGACATTTTTAGAGAAGGTCTAGGAATGGCTGAAACATGGTTGACAGTTTGAACTGTAGAAATGACTAAAATATCATCGACTGAAATATCATCAAAATCAGAAGATTCTGCTATAATGAAAGCAGTCTGATTATCTTGTTCTGACTGTTCTGAAAAATTTGATTCAATATCTTCATTCTTAAATAACAGTGAAGAATGTTGAAGATGCTATATGAGACGAATAGTTTTGGCAGACTTGTGAGGACAGTTTCGAGCAAAGTGACCGCGTTTCTTGCAGATGAAACAACAGTTATGTTTTTTCTTTCTATACTGGGAAGCATAATTTTTCTTGAAATATCGGAGAGGTTTCTTGGAGGATGATTTTCTATGGAAGTGTTTCTGGAAATGTTTCTTTTTTCTAGTTGGACAGATACACTTCTTTTCATCTTTGCACTCTATCCTGAGATAGAGTTTTTTATAAGCTTCAGAAAAGGATTTTTTTGTCTTCCATGAGATCTTTGAAAAATTCTTTTTGCTCACAGATCTTGTCGAGACATAGCATTGCCATTTGGAAAATCTTTCCCAGAGAGATATCAACGATGCTGAGATTAGTGGCTGTGAGTTTCCTTTGAAGATCAGGTTGTAACTCAGAAGGAAGTGAGGCTATGAAGACATGTTTGAGAGATGGCTCATTGAACCCATTCAGCTTATGAAAAAATAATACTCATCCTTTTGTAATGAGATTCCAAAAAGTGTCTTTTGAGCGAGCAGCACTTTATCCGATGATACTCTTTTCTGTCTGCATCAGTAGAAGTAGTTTTTTCTCTGATGAATTGTTCATGAATGATATTGAGTGTTGTGCCAATTGGAGATTGCATGAATTGGAGCTGACGGTATTCTCCCAAGCTTTCTAACCAATCACGTAAAGAACTCGTTGATCGGGCCATGAATTCATGGAGAACAGCTTGAGGTTGAGCATTAGGTTTGGTTCCTTAGAGGTCAATCCATGTGGCAAATTCTTGAAGTTGAGCATGCCATTTATGACGGGGAATGTCATCAAATGTGAACCAAGATGCTAAAGATGGTTTTGTTGAGTGATCAGGAACCGGTGGAGGCATTGATGGCTCTGGTTCTGTGGGAGATATTTTATTTTTAGCATCAGAAGAATTGTCTTCAACAATAGGTGTGTCAGTTGAAGTGCTTGGACCTTCAGTTTTGGTGGCCATTAATATGCTTATAATGTCAGCATATTCAGATTCAGAGTCAGTGGAGGTACAATCTGAGTTTATGGATGAAGAAGAGGAAGACGGGTTGGACTCTGATGGGTTTGACTCATAGACTGTTTCTGGCTCAGAGGAGTCAGAAGATGTGTTTTGGATAGTATGATAATGATACTAATCCATTGGACCTTTGTCTTTTTTGGGAGGTTCAGAAGTGGCTTTTGGTGAATCTTCTTGTGGTACCGGAGAAACAGATGAAGATGAAGTGGCCTTTGACTTTGGTTCTGAGATCTTGACTTTGGATTTTGATTTTTTAGGTGAAGATGGTTTTGGTTGAGGAGTTGGTTGAAGGTGTGAGAATCCAAAGAACTTATTGTAAACATGTTGTTGAGGTCTGGATAGTGTGTAGAAAGGTGCATAAGTTTCAAAGATCGGAGGAGGTACTGGTGGGGTTTGTGTTTGAGTAAAAAGGTAAGGTCGAGTCTTTTCAGTATCAATTCTTGTCAATTCAGCTTTGAGCTTTATGATCTCTGCTTCTTTTTAATTAAACTCTGGACCCCAGATGTGGTTGTTGATCATATGTCTGAGATCGGTATCTAGCTCAGAGATACGATCTTATAGATGGATGTACATCTGATCAAGACAGTTGCTGATTGAATTAACTTTAGTTTCAGTTTGAGAGACTTGACTGGCAACTCGATCAATTTTGTTTCAGAGTTGTTGAAGAGGTTGATTCTGAGCATTGGCATTTTTGGTTTGCCAATTTAAAACAGCTTCATACTGTTTTGGTTCTTTAGGCCACTCATAGGCTGTAACTGGGGATTGGACAAAAGGTTTTGAGATAACTTTGATTTGTGTGTCTGTCTATTTTTCAAGTAGAGGAAATGATTCCTCATAAGATTGGCTTGAAAACATTAGGCATGATCTTATTTGGTGAATAAGAGGTTTGGGATCTGGTGGAGGTTGTAGAGAAAAGGATTTGCAAGATGTTTTTGGATAAAAAGGTTTTTCTTCTTCTTTTTCTTTCTCCTCATAACTTCTAGTTCATCATCAACATCCGTGTTGTCCAAGCAAGGACAATCTGGATTGCACATATGGCTTCAGGAACATCCCATAGAAAATGACCATTGATTTTGTCAGGATATACCAGATACCCTTCTCATGAGAAACCGTGAATGGGAAGTTTCTTTTCTTCACCAGTTTGAACTGCTGTTATCATAGCAGTGTAGGAAAGCTGTGAAGTGTCTGAAACAGGCTTGGTTCCAGGTGTTTGAAAAGATAGTTTGACTTGACCATTTTGTCGTCTTTCAAACGTGGCTTCTGTTGTTTGAACTGGTTCCGAGTTTTGGTTGGTCAACCATTCAAGAGGCATAAGTTTGAGCAATTCTTATTTTTGGATTTGTTTGGGAATTTAGATGATGGTTGGAATTGTGTCTGTGTCTGCTAGGATCATTAAGGCATCAGATGTGGTGTGGGAAGATCGAGTGCATAATTCTGTAATCGATACACTATTTGGTGATGAAGAGTTGCTATTTTTGATGTGGGTGTTTGTTTTGCTCCTTGGAACTGGATTTAGACCTTAAGGGTAGTGGGGAGGTTGGGATCCTCAAGAGAGAGGTTGAAATTTGGGTAAAAGGTTAACAAGACACTGCCAGCATGGAGTGTGGTCAGGATGGTTCCTACAACAGCATGTTGGTACTGTTTGACCCTGGTGTCTAACAGAGCAATCCTGGCTGTAACAGGTAAACCTTTTCTACCATGGAGGGTGAGGATCAATCTTACACCGCCAAAGTGGAGATGCGTATACCCTTCCGTTTTCAGTTGACGACGAGATCTTGGGGTATTTCTAAAGTGACATACTGCTCACTATGAGAGACTTGTAAAGCACACTGATCCAGTCTAGAAGACTGAATATATTCTTTTGGGAGTGGTCTTTTGGTGCAGGGTTCGGGTACTTCTGGTGAAAGAAGTTTTTTGTTTGTATAGATTATAAGGACTCATGATGGGGAACTGAGATTCATTAATTTGGGCAGACTCGGGGATATAAGAATATTCAATAAGGTTTTTAATTTTGGAGGCTATGTGTTTGGAACATGACTTTGGAAGAGATAGAGTAGAGGAAAGAGAAATATGAGAGGAAAATGATGAAGGAGTTGAGATTGAAGATGAAGAGGTTTTCATATTTGTGTAATCTTCTTCTAGGAGATCAAATAATATTCCTTAGAATCATAAAATGATACCACTTATGCGTTGGGCTCTGATACCAAATCCTGGCAAGTTCAGCCTTTAATTGCCTAAATTCGAGACCCCAATATCTGTTTTGAATCATGGATCGAAGATCTAAATCAAGTTGGAAGACTCGATTTTGCATATCGAAATACATCTGCTCAAGCTGGGTTGTTATTCTGTTGACCTTTGTGTCGGTTTGCTTGACTTACGAAGCAACTTTCTCTAATTTTTCATTAAGAGATCTGAAGGCTGAGTTCTGAGCCCTGGCATTTTGAGTTTGTCAGTTTAGAACGGCTTCAAAAGGTTTTAGTTCTTCCAGCTGGCCATTTGGTGTAACAAGAGAGTGGACAAAAGGTTTGGTGGTGACCTTTGTCTGTGAATCAATCTGTTTTTCCAAAGGAGGAAACTGCTATTGGTAAGAGCTTGATGAAAACATCATACAAGACTGAATGAGTGTAGATTGAAACATAGGCTGGTTTTGTTTCTTATCTACATGATCTTTGTTTGTACTCCTTTTGTATAAGTCTTAGACTTTTCCTGTAGATAGGTAAAGGTGTTAGACTGTTTGGATCATCTGGAGGCAGAGGAGGTTTTTTGTGGCATGGATCCAATTTGTGACTTTTCTTTTTACGCTGCTTGGGACGTCTATTGAAATCATCATTGTCTTCCTCTTCTTCGAGGCAAGGACAATCTGGATCACACATATGGGATCCCAGAACATCCCATAAACAATGACCATTGATTTTGTCTCGGTAGATCGGATAGCCATCTGAGGGAAATCCGTGAATGGAAAGATTTTCTTGTGCCGTAGATACAGCTGTGATCTTGGAGGAATATGAAAAGGAGTTTCTAGGTGTGGATTGTTCAGAGGGTGGATGAGAAATAATCGGTGTTTGGGAAGTGGATGGTGATTGAAAAGTTAATTTTACAGCTCCATCTGCTCTTTTTTCAAAATAAGCATCAGATGTTTGAACCAGCTGGGAGTTTTGGTGAAATATTTCATAGTTGGAAAGCCATTATAGGGGCATGAGCTTAAGAAGCTCTTGCTTTTGGATCTGACTGGGAATCTGGACTATGGATGGAATACTTTCTGAAGAATCTGAAAGAATCATTAGTGCATTTGATGTGGTTTGAGGTGTTGGTAGATCAAAGGCATGGTTTTGTAACTGATACACCAATTGATGGTGTAATGTTGCCATTTTTAAAGAAACAGTTTGTTCAGCTCCTTGGATCTGGATCTAAACTTGGAGGGTTGTGGGTAGGTTTGGATCATCAAGTCAAAGGTTAAAGTTTGGGTAAAAGGTCAAGAGAACACTTCCTGCATGTAGAGTAGTCAGGACTGTTCCTATGACTGCATGTTGATATTCCTTGACTCGGGTGTCCAGTGGTGCTAACCTGGCCGTGACAGATAAGCCTTTTCTTCCATGAAGAGTAAGTATCAACTGGACTCCTCCAAGGTGGAGCTGAGTGTATCCTTCCCGCTTCCACTGGGCAAGGAGATCAGTTGGAATTTCTAGGGTGACATATTGTTCTGCCAGTGATGCTTGGAGAGCACACTGATCCAGTCGAGATGACTGGATATATTCTTTTAGGGCTAGTCTCTTGGTTGAGATTAGAGTCCTAATACTTCTGGTAAAAGAATTAGATCTCTGGTATAGCTTGTATGGGCTAATTAGGGGCATGGAGGATTCATTGATTTGTGCTGATTCTGGGACATATGAATACTCAACAAGGTTTTTCATTTTTGAAGCTAAGTGTTTAGAACAAGATCTAGGAAGTGAGAGAGTTGAAGAAAGAGTGACAGGAGCAAGATTGTCCGAACTATTTGATGAGGATGCCATTTTGTTTTAGGTTTTCTTTTATTTCCTATTCAAAACAAACAGATCTCATATTGACCACTTCGTTTGGAAAAAGCATTATGCTCAAGATAGAAAATAATTGTACGTTGCTTATTATACCAGTAGTGCAAACTGATCTAGTCCCTATTCGGAATAACCATCAGAATATATGTCACTGTTTTCCCGCCGATATACAATAATATTCTAGCTTGTGGGCAAAAAGCTAGAATATTATTGTATATATGGTATCCTCAAACTAGTGGTCAAACAGAAGTCGTAAATAAAACTTATCTACTCTGTTTTGGGCTATCATTAAAAAGAACATCAAAACTGGGGAAGATTGTTTGCCAGATATTGAGTTTGCATATAATTTTTTAGTTTATTCTGTTACTAAGTATTCGCCATTTGAAATTGTTTATGGTTTTAATCCTTTAACCCTATTGGATTTAACTCTATTACCTGTTTATAAGCATGTTAACTTAGATCGTAAAAAAAGGACAGAAATTGTTAAATAGATACACAAGATGGAGAAGTTCAACATCGAGTGGAGAACTGAACAATATGCTATACAAGCCAATAAAGGGCGACATAAGCTAGTCTTTGAACCTGGCGATTGGGTGTGTTTACTCATTCGCAAGGAACATTTTCCAGAACGAAGGAAATCTAAATTATTACCTCGAGGGGATGGTCCTTTCCAAGTCTTGAAGCGGATCAATGACAATGCATATAAGTTATATTTGCTTGTGAGTACAACATAAGTGCTACTTTTAATGTTTTTTATTTGAGTTAGGGGAATGATGAGATTGATGATAAAACTATCATGAGCACATGGGATGAGGCATATTTAGATTCTATTTAAGTTTTGGATACTTTCTCATTTTTTAAGGAGGCAAGTGGCGAGACAAATCAATTATTTCTCTTTTAGTTGCCCAATTTCCATTTTAATTGAAGTAAGACATTTAAGCTAATTTAAGATTTTGATTTGATTTAGATTCATTTCTTATTTGCTTTAGATTATGATTCTAATTTAATTTAGATTCTTTCCTTATTTGCTTTAGATTAGGACTGTGATTTGATTTTGGTTTAGGATTTATTTATGAAAATACCAAGGGCAATTATGGGGTGGAATTTCTTATAACTAGCCCTATATAATGTACTCCCATCCAATAAGAAAGACAAATCAGTTTTGATGTAATTGGTGAAATAGTTATTGGATGTCCGTGGCGTTCAAACTCTTGACTTATCAATCAGAACATCCATAGCTTATTATGGTATCAGAGCCTGTGTTTTCTACAACGCAAAATGATTTTGGTATAATTCTTTTTGAAAAAATTCCTTATTCTGATTTTGGTTTGTTTCATCTCCAGAGAACTTAAGAGCTTTGTACTCATGGCATCTCCTTCCCAAAATTCAGTTCAATTATCTTAATCTATGTCCCTTCCAAAATCTGTTACTAAGCATACTACGTCAAAAATAGAAAGTCTTGTTGAGTATTCTTATATTCCAGATTCTGCCCAAGTAAATGAGTCTTCTCTTCCTCTTGTCAATCCTTACCAGTTGTATCAACGTCCTTCTCGTTTTACTCGTTCCATCCGTTCTCTTATTAGTACTTCTCGTTCTACTCTTAAAGAGTATATCCAGTCTTCGTCCCTTGACCAATGTTCCCTCCAATCTACTTCTGCTGAACAGTATGTCACTTTAGAAATTTCCCCTGAGCTCATTTCCCACTAGAAACAGCAACGATACACTCACTTTCACCTCGGTGGTGTCCACTCTATTCTCACCCTCCATGGGCGAAAAGGTCTTCCTGTCATAGCCTGTATTGCACTCCTTGACACTCGCTTCAAACAATATGAGCAGGCTACCATTGGTACTGTCCTCACTACCCTGCATGCTGGCAGTGTTGTTCTCACTGTCTATCCCAACTTCAATCTTTCCCTTGATGACCCCAATCTTTCCACTTTCTTAAAGATCTAAGTTCAGATCCAAGGAGCTGAACAAGTCTCCAGTGCAAAGATTGCTACCATCCATCATCAGTTGGTTTATCGACTTCAGAACCACTCTCTGATTCTTCCCACACCTCCAGATCTCAGTTCGGACACACTCATGATCCTTGCTGAATCTTCTGATATCCCCACAATTATCCAGATCCCACGACAGATCCCTCGTGCTAATCTTCTCAAGCTCATGCCTCTTGAGTGGATAACCAATTATGAGCATTTCCATCAAAATACCACTCATGTTCAAACCTCTGAACCTATGTATGAAAAGAGACCTGATGGCTCTGTTCGCCTTCAGTTCAAACCTCCTCCCTCTGCTCCTACAGAACCTCTCCGATTATCCTTTACCTGCTTAATGATCCAACCTGTTGTCATCCTTCCAGAAGTCCTTCCTTCTAGTAAACCATTCCCCATAATGTCCTTTACCTCTCACGGTACCCCTGTCTACCCAGACAAAATCGATGGCCATTTCTTATGGGATATTCCCGGCTCTGGCCGATGTGATCCAGGCTGTCCATGTACCGATGATGCTGAGGATTATGATTCTTCTAGAGCGAAAAATAAGAAAATTATCTCTCCTGCCTGCAAGCTATATTTGCCCGAAGATGATGATGAACCAGGTTATCCACCTCCTTTGCCAATCTATAACAAAGCATTTCAGTGGCTCCAGAAACATCAGCCTCGATCATGCAAACCAGTCAGTTCCTCTGCTGGTCTCCTGCCTACACCTCCTATGGTGTCCTGCATGATGTTCTCATCAGCTTCTGCCTCAGCTTCAGATTATAGCTCTGAGTACCCGCCTCTTGAGAAATGCTCGGACCGAAAGCACCAGGTCTGGAGCAAACCATTTGTCAACTCCCCTATTTCCTCCAGTGGACATCTTGAAGAACCCAAGCCTTTTGAAACAGTCCTTAACTGGCAAACTCAGAATGCCAGAGTCCAGAATGCTTCTCTCACTTCCTTGCACTCTAAAGTTGATCAGCTTGCTCATAAATCCTCTGATGTCGACATAAGGGTTACTTCCCTCTCCGACCAGTTGACCAATTTATACAGACCAATTTATACAATAGTTTTCATACTAAGGTTGCACAGCTTGACCGTGACCTTCGAGCCATGATTGCCCGTGGTGATCACCCGGAAAGAGCAAGAAATTAGACAACTTCAAGCTGAAATTGCCAGAATTGATGCTGACAACCAACGGCGTCAAGCAGTTCACACTGCTCCATTATCCTACTTTCCCACATAACCATATCACCCTCTCGGGTCCTTTTTCCCTACTACTCTAAGGGATTATCCTCTTGAGAAAGTCTTTCCCATGACCTACCACTTGAATCCTCAACCTGCAAAACCTAAACTTCGACTTCCCAGACGACCTGTTCCTCCTCCTACAGTGTCTATCCCTCCTCCAGTTCGTCCTATGTATTCAGACGCTATCCAAACACCCCTTCAGATACACGAACCAGTATTTCCTGACCTTCCATATACCTCAGCCTTACCTCCATTTACAGAATCTCCTTCTAAAGCAGAACAAAAGAAGCCTGCTGAGACTTACCTTATCACTGAACTAGCACTTGACCCGAATAATAGCTCCTCAGAAGAATCCAGTTCTTCAGAATCCGTAGAAACCTATGACTCTAATACTGAGACTTCTGAGCCCAATAGTATCAGTTCAGATAATTACACTTGACCCGAATAATAGCTCCTCAGAAGAATCCAGTTCTTCAGAATCCGTAGAAACCTTTGACTCTAATACTGAGACTTCTGAGCCCAATAGTATCAGTTCAGATAATTCCCAACAACACTTGGCAGATATTTCCCATCTCCTTATGGCGGATCGTGCTGAGTCTTCCACTACTGATCCCCCTCATCGGGAGCCTGGCCAACCCTATGTTGACATTCCTTCCGATGTTGAAGAAAAACTTGAAGGAAACAGCTCTAACCCTCCTCTAAGAGTTCGAACTAAAGTTGCCTCTGGCAGTGGACCATGGTTTACCTTTGATGATCTTCCACTAGCTCGGTGGCGTGAACGTCTCGAGGAACTTTATGCCTGGTTAGATTTACAGATGGTTAAACCTGGTGCAGAACTCTCTGTAGTCCTTAAAGAATTTATCTTCCGGTTTACTGGATCTCTCCGTGATTGGTTTGACAGTCTCGGACAATACAGACAATTACTGTATCTCCAGCATCCTACTGTCTCTGCTGCTCTCATGGACATTCATTCCCAGTTTCTTGGAGAACCTGCAGCTATCTTTGCCACTGCTCGCAAAGAATATCTCCAAATGAGATGTTGCTCAATGCAACGATCTGATCTGCATTACCATTTCAAACGCATGTCTGCTCTATTCCATAAAATTAGTGGTATCAATGACCACACTCTCAAGCATGTTTTCTTGTCTTCTTTGCCTGAAGAATTACAACCTGAAATCCGTCGCCAGATTGCTAATGCCCAGCTCGACATCAATAATCTTTCTCTTGGCTGTATCTTCCAGCTGGCTTTAGTCTCTCTTGATTACCTCTGTGATCAAAAGAAATTCTTCCGAAACCTCGTGAACGACAAAGAAGGTTTCCGAACGACCTGCAAGAAACCCTACTTGGAAATCAAGTGCAAAGACTCTAAGAATTGTACTTGTCCCTCCCAAAAGAAACACCATAAAGTCAGATTTCACAAAAGGTCTTCTAGATCTTCACAGTCACGCCCATTCCTTAGGCGTCACAGAAAGATTCGGTATTTTAGAAGACGAGAACCTTCTGAGATCCTTGATAGACAAAGAAAAAAAAGAAGATGCTTCATTTGCAAGAAGCTTGGACACTTTGCTAAAGATTGTCTTAAGAACCCTAAGCGGTCTCAACGCTTAGTTCAACAGCTTCAGTTCTTACATCAGTTCTCTCCTGATACTGAACAAATTGAGTTTCTATACTCTGAACAAGATAGTCCTGACCAGGATACAGTTTTTGCCCTTGGCACTTTTGATTCAGATTCAGATTCAACTTCATCTACTTAACCAGAAGACTATTCCTCTATTTTCCACATCCAGTCAGTACCTTCATCTTCCACTTAATTGTCAGTTCAACCCATTCCTTCCGTCAAAATCCAAATCCTGTTATCCAAATACAGTCGGCCTATTCATTCTATTGGTTTTATAAATACTGGCGCTCAGCGCAGTATTTTAAACCCTGCTATTTTGCCGCCTGAAACCTGGATTTCAAATGAAAATCATTTCTGTGCTGCTTGTGGAAAATTGTTTTCTACAAAGCTCCGTACCAAGTCTAGAATTGGAATTCAGCTGTTCCCAAAGCTCACAGTATGGACCCATGTTATTGGGTCTAGCCTCCCTGACAAAGATCTTCTTCTTGGGTTTGATATACTATTCCAAGCCCAAAAGATTCAAATTCTCCCTACTGGTCCCTGATGATGACTTTTTACCACTCAGTCAACTCCTCTACGAGTATCAGACTCCACCTCAGCCAGAACCAGGCCAGTTATCAAGACTTATTTCACAATCTGAGCCTATTATCACTCATCCGCCATCCCACTGCAGACCTCTCTGCATTCCTGGGATTATCCATGCAAAAGGATGTCCTCAGTATGATGGCCCTACTTATCTAGAACAATGCACCCTGTTCTGTGAACCTCATGGAGCCAACTGTCACAAAAGCTGCGTTAACTATCGCAGATTTGAATCCAGCTCTAGCTCAGATGATTACGGGATGAATCTATCCTCTCCGTAATTTCTGCCGCATGTCTTTATCCTGCTTTTGGCTTTGTCATGTTATGCTTTTATGTCTTGTCTTTTTATGCAAAAGATAAAGTTAGGGGGTCCTGTCCCTACTTTACTTTATTAAAGTAGCTTTTGCTTTTAGCTCTTACTTTTATGTCTTGTCTTTTTATGTAAAAGATAAAGTTAGGGGGTCCCATCCCTACTTTACTTTATTAAAGTTTGAATAGTTGTTTGCTTTATGAAAAGATGAGGGTCTTGTCTCACTTTTCTAAGTTTAGATTTATCTCGTTGTAATCCCTAAATAAGGGTACCTCCTCTTAGTTTATGACTAAGTCAGAAACGGTTTGAATTAAGTTGGTTTTTACATACTCTCTTCCGTGTTCTCTTATCCATGTCTCTCTAAACTCCTCTTTCTTAAGTTCAATGGAGCTCTGAAATAGATAAGAAAAAGAATCAGGAAATGTTTTCAAGACGAATTTGTTCAAAACCAAGTTAGTATGCTCTACACTTGCCTTTGCATAAAGGATCCTGTGTATCAGAACACTTGAGACGATCTTTAGCTGTTTTCTTATCTGGTTTGGTACCCTTTTTAAGCTAAGAAAAGCTGTTTTAGGGTTGTATAACCTAGCATAGAAAACTAGTTTTAAGAGTCTCTAGGGAATGGGCGTGACTGTGAAGCTCTAGAAGACCGCTTATGAAATCAGACTTTATGGTGTTTCTTCTTGGAGGGACAAGTACAATTCTTAGAATATTTGCACTTGATTTCCAAGTAAGGCTTCTTGCAGGCTGTGCGGAAACCTTTTTTGTCTTTCATGAGATTTAAGAAGAATTTCTTCTGATCACAGAGGTAATCGAGAGACACTAAAGCCAGTTGGAAAATACGGCCAAGAGAAAGATTGTTGATGTCGAGTTGGGCATTAGCCCCCTGGCGACGGATTTCAGGTTGTAATTCTTTAGGCAAAGAAGACAAGAAGACATGCTTGAGGGTGTGGTCGTTAATACCACCAATTTTTTAGAATAGAGCAGACATGCGCTTGAGGTCCATGCTTTCATTAAGCATTGGGTTGCCGTTCCATTTAATTATAGGTTTAGATTTTATCTTGGAGGCTAAATTAATTAGGGTCGCGCCAGTTCTTGGCGGGGTTCGTATCAATTTACCCTTTTGTGCAGGTTGTGGCTTTGATGAGAATTTCTTCTTCTTTTTGTTTTTAGATTTTGTTAAGTCAAATTTTGAACCTTATTGGTGATCAAAGCCAGGGATTTTTGCACGTCTTTAGCTTCATTATCAGCATCACTTTCTGAATTTTGCATTTCAGCTTGAAACTCAATACCTCTTTCTTTCTTTTTCATCAAGTGATTTGTCTCAAAATTTTGAAGTTTTCTAATCACTTGATTTCTAGTCATGGTGCTAACATCAAAATATTCATCAATAGCTGTAACTGTGATGAGAAATCTATCTAGCAAAGATATCAAAATTTTTCTAACCAATTCTTCGTCAGAAATTCTTTCACCAAGATAATATGAATTATTATCAATCTTAAGAAGTTTAGCTTTAAAGTCAACAATTTCTTCATGTACATGCTCTTAAGATTCTCAAATTCAGTTGCAAGTTTATTAAGTTTAGAACATTTTACCGCATTGGCAGTCGTACATATAGAGATTATGTCATGCTGATTGATGTCAACTCTATTGGGAATGGCATTGAGAGCCTTGGAATTAAAGCCAGATTCTTGAATTTCTGTGTTGGAATGTCATCCACTGGCTTAAAAGTTATGTTTCCATCTCAGTTTTGATACGAACCCCGTCAAGAACTGACGCGACCCTAAACAATTTAGTTCCCAAGATCAAATTTAAACCTGGAATGGAACCTCAATCCAATGCTTATTGAAAACACAAACCTTGGTATGTGAAGATGTCACAATAAGTTATGGATTGTTTGATTGATAAGTTAAGAATTTGAACGCCACGGAAATCCAATAAGTTCAAAGAGTTCGTAAAGAACCAAAGAGAATTAACTTTCTCACCAATTGCATCAAAAACTTCTTTTTCTGTTTATTGAATATGAGTACTTTATATAGGGTAAAAAATCCTATATAAAGAATTTTTGGAAATAAATCCTAACCCAAAAATCAAATCTGAATCTAAATCTTCCCTAATAGAAAATAATCTAAATTAAATCAGAATCCTAATCTAAGTAAATAGGAAAGAATTTAAACTAAATCAGGATCCTAATTGTCTTAAAAGAGAAATAACTGATTTGATTCCCTAATAGCCTCCTTAAGAAACGGGAAAGTATCTGAAAAAGGAAAATAATATATTTTCTAGCCATAATGTTTAAGCCAACACCCTATTTCATGGAAGTGACTATTTGGAAATTTCAAGAGTCTGAATCATGCATTTATCATGTGCGATTCCTTCAATGGGCCTGCACGAATTTGATTGAGCCCAAGTTGCTTGAATCAATCCATTAATCGCTTCTTTGAATTTATTTGCTCGAACTCTTGTAACGGGTCCGACGGGAACTTGAATAGGATTTGAATATGCCTCATCTCATGTGCTTGTGATAGTTTTATCCTTAATCTCATCATTCCCCTCCTCTTGAAAATGATTTGTCATCAAATCAACACCTACATCAAAAGGACTCAAATCAGAAACATTAAAAGTAGCACTTACATTGGACTCACCAGGCAAATCCAGTTTGTATGCATTGTCATTGATACGTTCCAAAACTTGGAATGGGCCATCCCCTCGAGGTAATAACTTAGATTTCCTTCGTTCCGGAAATCGTTCCTTGCGCATGTGTAACCACACCCAATCACCAAGTTCAAAGACTAGCTTATGTCGCTTTTTATTGGCTTGTTTAGCATATTGCTCAGTTCTCCGCTCAATATTGAACTTCGCCTTCTCATATATTTGTTTAACAATTTCAACCTTTTTCTTGCCATCTAAGTTAACACGCTCAGAAACAGGTAATGGAGTTAAATCCAATGGGGTTGAAGGATTAAAACCATAAACAATTTCAATCGGTGAATACTTAGTAGCAGAATGAATGGAACGATTATAAGCAAACTCAACAAGTGGTAAACAATCTTCCCAAGTTTTGATGTTCTTTTTAATGATAACTCGCAACAGAGTAGATAAAGTTCTATTCACAACTTCTGTTTGACCATCAATTTGAGGGTGACAAGTGGTTGAAAACAACAACTTAGTTCCTAGCTTAGCCCATAAGGTTTTCCAAAAGTAACTTAAAAACTTAGCATCCTTATCAGAAACAATTGTCCTTGGCATACCATGCAACCTCACAATCTCCCTAAAGAATAGGTCAGCAACATTAGAAGCATCATCTGTTTTGTGACATGGAATAAAATGTGCCATCTTTAAAAATCTATCTACAACCACAAAAATTAGGTCTTTCCCTTGTCTAGACCTCGGTAAACCTATTATAAAATCCATCAAAACATCAGTTCAAGGTGCACTAGGTATTGGCAAAAGGGTGTATAAGCCATAAGGTTGCACTTTCGATTTGGCTTGCCTACAAATGACACATCTACCACAAAGTCTTTCAACATCTCGTTTCATATGTGGCCAATAGAAGTGTTCTTGTAAAACTACTAGAGTCTTTACAACTCCAAAATGCCCCATTAACCCTCCTCTATGGGATTCTCTCACTAACAAATCTCTTAAAGAACAGTTAAGCACACACAGTTTATTCTCCTGAAATAAATAGCCATCATGCCTAAAGTATTTACTGACCACAGTCTTTTCACAAGCTTGGTATTCAACACTAAAATCATGGTCATCAGCATACAATTCGTTAATATGTTCAAAACCAAGTAGTTTAGCATTAAGTGTTGAAATTAAGACATGCCTGATGGAAAGCGCATCATATGGAAATGTCTCAATGAATTCTACCCATCGAGCATGCCTCTTGTTCAGCTTGTGTTGGCCTTTAACGTGTTTCAAGGACTCTTGATCGGTGTGAATCACGAACTCCTTAGGCCATAGGTAGTGCTGCCACGTTTCTAATGTTCGAATCAACGCATACAACTCCTTATCGTAAGTAGGGTAGTTTAAGGCTGTCCCACTCAACTTTTCACTAAAGTAAGCAATTGGTCGTCCTTCCTGCATTAGGACTACGCTAATACCAATACCTGATGCATCACATTCAATTTCAAATGTTTTATTAAAGTCAGGAAAGACAATAAAGGAGCATTGGTCATCTTTTGCTTGATTATTTGAAATGCCTTCTCTTACGCTTCTCCCCACTTGAATCCAACATCTTGTTTTATTACTTTAGTAAGCGGTGCGGCTAATGTGCTAAAGTATTTCACAAATCGTCGATAGAAACTAGCAAGCCCATGAAAGCTTCTTATATTACTTAGACTTGTGGGACTTGGCCACTCTTGGATTGCACGTACCTTTTCCTCATCAACCTATATACCCGTTATATTGTTGATGGCTCGACAGTCAACACACATCCTCTACGTACCATCCTTCTTAGGAACTAATAAAACAAGAACTGCACATGGACTCATGCTTTTTCTCACGTACCTTTTTTCTATTAATTCCTTAACCTGCCTTTGAAGTTCCTTGGTCTCCTCCGAATTGCTCCTATAGGCTGGTCTATTTGGAATGGCTGCACCAGGCACAAAATCAATCTGATGCTCAATCCCTCGGATTGGTAGTAAACCATATGGTGTTTCCTCAGGAAAGACATCCTCATACTCCTGCAAAAGAGAAGTAATAGAACTAGGCAAAGTAGGGTCAAATTCGTTAGTGCTTAAAAATGCCTCTTTGTACAAAAGTACAATCATTGGCTGATGTAAAAACAACACTTTTTTTTGTCTCACTTGGTCTCGTGTAGAAATTCTTTTGTTTTCCATCTAATTTTCGCTCAATGGCCATATTTTTCTTTTGTTTTTCTCTCACATTTCCCCCGGCCTCTTTTAAATTTCACTATCTTTTTCTCTCCTTTTCTTTTCCTCACTCTCTTCGAACTAAAGTTGCCTCTGGCAATGGACCATGGTTTACCTTTGATGATCTTCCACTAGCTCGGTGGCGTGAACGTCTCCAGGAACTTTCTGCCTGGTTAAGTTTACAGATGGTTAAACCTGGTGCAGAACTCTCAGTAGTCCTTAAAGAATTTGTCTCCCGGTTTACTGGATCTCTCCGTGATTGGTTTGACAGTCTCGGACAATACAGACAATTACTGTATCTCCAGCATCCTACTGTCTCTGCTGCTCTCATGGACATTCATTCCCAGTTTCTTGGAGAACCTGCAGCTATCTTTGCCACTGCTCGCAAAGAATATCTCCAAATGAGATGTTGCTCAATGCAACGATCTGATCTGCATTACCAGATGTTGCTCAATGCAAAGATCTGATCTGCATTACCATTTCAAGCGCATGTCTGCTCTTTTCCATAAAATTGGTGGTATCAATGACCACACTCTCAAGCATGTTTTCTTGTCTTCTTTGCCTGAATAATTACAACCTGAAATCCGTCGCCATATTGCTAATGCCCAGCTCGACATCAACAATCTTTCTCTTGGCCGAATTTTCCAACTGGCCTTAGTATCTCTTGATTACCTCTGTGATCAGAAGAAATTCTTCCGAAACCTCATGAAAGACAAAGAAGGTTTCTGAACCGCCTGCAAGAAACCCTACTTGGAAATCAAGTGCAAAGACTCTAAGAATTGTACTTGTCCCTCCAAGAAGACACCATAAAGTCAGATTTCATAAAAGATCTTCCAGATCTTCACAGTCACGCCCATTCCTTAGGCGTCGCAAAAAGATTCGATATTTCAGAAGACGAGAACCTTCTGAGATCCTTGACCGACGAAGAAAAAAGAGCAGATGCTTCATTTGCAAGAAGCTCGAACACTTTGGTAAAGATTGTCCTAAGAATCATAAGCGGTCTCAACGCTTAGTTCAACAGCTTCAGTCCTTAGATCAGTTCTCTCCTGATACTGAACAAATTGAGTTTCTATACTCTGAACAGGAAAGTCCTGACCAGGATACAGTTTTTGCCCTTGGCACTTCTGATTCAGATTCAGATTCAGCTTCATCTACTGAACCAGAAGACTATTCCCTTGTCTTCCACATCCAGTCAGTACCTTCATCCTCCACTCAATTGTCAGTTCAATAGGACTCTTGCATACCTCCAGTCAGGTATGCAAGATTTCTATATACACTATGTCTGACTCTTAAAACAGTCAGACCACAGGGTTATACCTCGGAACTGTTTTACCTATCTGTGTGTATAATAGTTTATACACACCATATATAGAAATCTTGCATACCTATTCAACCCTAAAACAGTTTGGTATGCGTGGCATTTAACACGGTATGGTGTGTACATAGGCCTTAAGAGTCTATGTACTCACTACCCTGATTGGTAGTGAGTACATAACTGTTTTATTGAGTTTATGTACTCAATAACCTACCGTGTATCATTTACATTCCTATGGCATTTATTCACCAGTACACACATACCAAGTGATAAGTTGTGTGTACACAGGCTCTGATACCAATCCGAGGCCTATATATAGAATGGTAGTTTATAGCCTATATCAGATACAATCCGAGGGGGCACCTGAGACTCTTAAAACCAGTTTTCTATGCTAGGTTATACAACCCTAAAACAGCTCTCCTTAGCTTAAAACGGGTACCAAACCAGATAAGAAAACAGCTAAAGATCGTCTCAAGTGTTCTGATACACATGATCCTTTATACAAAGGCAAGTGTTGAGCATACTAACTTGGTTTTGAACAAATTTATTTTTTAAATTTCCTTATTCCTTTTCTTATCTATTTCAGAGCTCCATTGAACTTAAGAAAGAGGAGTTTAGAGAGACATGGATAAGAGAACACGCTATATATTTCTTAGAATCCAACTTCCAACTTAGTTAAGAACTAAGAGGAGGCTCCCTTATATAGGGATTACAATGGGATAAAGCCAAACTTAGAAAAGTGAGACAGGACCCTTATCTTTTCATAAAGCAAACAACTATTCAAACTTTAATAAAGTAAAGTAGGGACAGGATCCCCTAACTTTATCTTTTACATAAAAAGACAAGACATAAAAGCAAAAGCTAAAAGCAAAAGCTACTTTAATAAAGTAAAGTAGGGACATGGCCCCCTAACTTTATCTTTTACATAAAAAGACAAGACATAAAAGCATAACATGACAAAGTAGGATAAAGACATGCGGCGGAAATTACGGAGAGGATAGATTCATCCCGTAATCATCTAAGCTGGAGCTGGATTCAAATCTGCGATAGTTGACGCAGCTTTTGTGACAGTTGGCTCTATGAGGTTCACAGAACAGGGTGCATTGTTCTAGATAAGTGGGGCCATCATACTGAGGACATCCTTTTGCATGGACAATCTCGGGAATACAGAGAGGTCTGCATTGGGATGGCGGATGAGTGATAATGGGCTCAGATTGAGATATGACTCTTGAGGACTGGCCGTGTTCTTGATGTGGCGGAGTCTCGTACTCCTGGAGGAGTTGACTGAGCGGCAAAAAGTCATCATCAAGATCCTGAGAATCCTGGTAGTAAATCTGTGGAAGAGTATTTGGACGTTCTTATTGGACGTTCTTCTTTGATAATGATACCTTTGCTGGAACCAGAAGGATTAGGTACCATGAACATTTCATGACGAGGTCCAATAGAACTGGAGATGATGTCTTGTGGTGGTGGAGGAACATGATTTAAAGACAGAAGATGATTTAGAAGGCCTTTTTGAACATGGGGTCTTGATCCAGTGTGCTGGGATGAGGGGTTATGTGGTAGTGGTTGATTTGTGGTTGAGCAAAGAAGGCGACTGTTTCTGGGTGACGGAAATATGGTCGGTGGACTATGAACACTGATGTGAATTTGTCAGTTTCATAAGAAGGGATGGTGGAAAGATGATGGTTGTGACTGAGCTACTGGAGTTGGGTTCTCCAATGAGGAAGAGGAGCGAACCATTCTAACAGAGTCCATAACAAAGAAGTAGCGTTGGAAGGGTTATTGAGGGTGTTGACTGTGTAGGCTAAGGGGATGATTAACTGAGTTGCATGGAGTACAGTTAAGCACCAGAAATACCAGAGTTCATCTTCACTGATATCCCTGACAGAGGGGATAAAGAATCCTGTAAGGAAGAGATTCTCGGGATGAAAAGTGAGGAACTGGTTGTGAGGGTTTTCTTCAAGGAAGAAAGCTTTCATGTAGTAGCGGAAAAGAAATTGTTTAGCAAACTCCTGAAGGCGGTAGGGGGAAGGAAAAGTTTGTACAGGCCTTGGGAAGGTCTTTTGGGTGAGAGCCTTAGAAGGCAGAGAGGTAGCAGTAGATCTAGTAGCCATGAAGATCGGGAAGACTGGGGAAGTGTAGAAGATTGGAGAGGCAGGTTTCTGAATGCGGGATAGGAAATCTGGAATGAGGTTCTTTTGTCCTTTTATATGTTCAACATCAAATTCATATCGGGAAAACCATTCCTGTAACCGAAGTAACTGGCTGTTGGGAATCGTTTTACCTTTAAACTGTAGGACTTTAGGGAAAGAGGAATTATCCAATCTGATCAGGAATCTATGGCCAAGGAGGTGGTATTCGAACTTTTTGATGCCGTTTTTGACGGCAAGGATCTCCTTGTAGATCGTGTGATAGTGCTGCTGGGCTGGACTAAAATGTCCACTAGCATATCCGATTAGATATTCCTTTTTGTCAATCTGTTCAAGCAACAGGGCTCCCCATGATGTGTCTGAAGCATCGGTCTGTAGGATACGTTTGCCATCTGTCATGATCTTGAGTTTTGGTGGATTCTGGGCTATCTGCTTTAGCTGCTGGACAGCTGTAGTGTGACTGGAATCCCAAGAGATAGGATTCTTTTTTAGTAAAGCAGAGAGTATACTTGTCTGCTGGTCCACATGAGGCAGGAAATCACGGATGTAGTTGACGATGCCAAGGAATTGTTGGACTTGTTTTTTGGTGAAATCCTTATCTAGAAAGTGGAGCAATTCTTGTGCAATGTGGGGTCCAGGCTGATAGAATCCATACTTTATCTGCATACCGAGATATTCGACGGTATCTGTGGCAATTGTACTCTTTTTGTCTGAAAGCATAATACCGTATTGATCTATGGTATCATAAAACTGTTGGAGTAAAACTTGATGCTCTTCTAGAGTACCGAAAAACAGAAGCAAATCGTCAATATAAACAAGGGTATGGTGTAGAATGGGCTGGAAGATTTGGGTCATGGCTTTTTGGAAACTAGATGGTGCTGGTTTGAGACCAAAGGGAAGCACGGTCCATTGGTAATGGGCATTGGGAATACAGAATGCAGTTTTATAACGTTCTACAGGGTCAATACCTAACTGCCAAAACCCAGACTTTAAGTCAAACTTAGAAAATATTCTGGCATTTTGAAGGTAGGTAAAGATGGAATTTCTCCGTGGTAAAGGAAATTTATCATCCTATAAAAACTGGTTTAAAGGCTGATAATCAATGACAATACGCTTTTTACCCCGTAATGTTTCAGCACGTTTATTAACATAAAAGGCTTGGCAGGCCCACGGAGAAGTTGTGGGCTCAATTAGGCCTTGGGCGAGTAACTCTGCACATTCTGTTTGGGCTAACTTAAGCTCAGAAGGAGGCATACCCGGATGGGTTGCTTCGGTAGGATTGAGGTCTTCATTAAACTTAAAAGGAAGCTTAACGAAATGGGCTGGATTTTTCCACAGAGGATTTGGATGGTCAAAGGCCATATGATTTGGAGGACAAAACCTTAGTAACTGGGCCGAAATAGACTGATAATCAGGAGGAGACTGGGCCAAATGATAGAGTTTGAGCTGGTCTGTGTATGGTTGGAACATGGACTGGAATTTGAGACCAGTAGGAAGAATTTGAATCTTTTGTTGGGCTTGGAATAGGATATCAAGCCCAAGAAGGTCTTTGTCAGGAAGGCTAGACCCAATAATATGGGTCCATACTGTGAGCTTCGGGAACAGCTGAATTCCAATTCTAGACTTGGTGCGGAGCTTTGTAGAAAATAATTTTCCACTAGCAGCACGGAAATGATTTTCATTTGAAATCCAGGTTTCAGGCGGCAAAATAGCAGGGTTTAAAATACTGCGCTGAGCGCCAGTATCTATGAAGGCAATAGCAGGAATGGGCCGACTGTATTTGGATAACAGGATTTGGATTTTAACGGAGGGAATGGGTTGAACTGACAAGTGAGTGGAGGATGAAGGTACTGACTGGATGTGGAAGACAGGAGAATAGTCTTCTGGTTCAGTAGATGAAGCTGAATCTGAATCTGAATCAGAAGTGCCAAGGGCAAAAACTGTATCCTGGTCAGGACTTTCCTGTTCAGAGTATAGAAACTCAATTTGTTCAGTATCAGGAGAGAATTGATGTAAGGACTGAAGCTGTTGAACTAAGCGTTGAGACCGTTTAGGATTCTTAGGACAATCTTTAGCAAAGTGTCCGAGCTTCTTGCAAATGAAGCATCTGCACTTTTTTCTTCATCGGTCAAGGATCTCAGAAGGTTCTCGTCTTCTGAAATACCGAATCTTTTTGTGATGCCTAGGGAATGGGCGTGACTGTGAAGATCTAGAAGATCTTTTGTGAAATCTGACTTTATGGTGTCTTCTTGGAGGGACAAGTACAATTCTTGGAGTCTTTGCACTTGATTTCCAAGTACGGTTTCTTGCAGGCGGTTCAGAAACCTTCTTTGTCTTTCATGAGGTTTCGAAAGAATTTCTTCTAATCATAGAGGTAATCAAGAGATACTAAGGCCAGCTGGAAAATTCGGCCAAGAGAAAGATTGTTGATGTCGAGCTGGGCATTAGCAATCTGGCGACGGATTTCAGGTTGTAATTCTTCAGGCAAAGAAGACAAGAAAACATGCTTGAGAGTGTGGTCATTAATACCACCAATTTTATAGAATAGAGCAGACATGCGCTTGAAATGGTAATACAGATCAGATCGTTGCATTGAGCAACATCTCATTTGGAGATATTCTTTGCGAGCAGTGGCAAAGATAGCTGCAGGTTCTCCAAGAAACTGGGAATGAATGTCCATGAGAGCAGCAGAGACAGTAGGATGCTGGAGATATAGTAATTGTCTGTATTGTCCGAGACTGTCAAACCAAACCAAAGTTGATTCTATCACTGCCCAGATGCAGCAGATCCACCAAAATCTTCAGTCCCGTATTACCTAACTCGATTCAGAATTACGAGCCATGCTTGCCCAACGCTACTATGGCCCATAATTTGACCAAAATGAACGAGAAATCAGACGCTTAAAAGCTGAACTTGCCCAGATTGAATCTGAAAAACAGAGACCCACCCTCTTTACAACATCTCCACCTATCCCGTCCATTGGCTCAACCCACCATCTATTTGCCTCTATGCTGTCTCCCATCAGACAATATGATCCTTCCAAACTATTTGGTATGACTCATACTCTTTTCCGAGACAACCCATTGCCACCTCCACCAAAGCCTAAACCACAATCTAAACCTCAACCACGACTTGTCAAAATTCATCAACCCTCTTTTCCTCACCAACAGTCTCCTAATTATACGCCCGCAACACCGCCAGCACCTTCACCGCCTACCTCATGCTAACCTCCAATCTAGTCCAAAGACAAAGAACCCATGCACCAATTTAGTGCCTATACAGTTGATCTCTCCTCTACTACAGATGCTCAAACTTCTGATTCAAATCTAGTCGTTTCCACCAGCTCCTTTGAAACTGATACAAAATCTTCCCTATCAACTAGTGACTCATAAAAGTTCTATGCTGATATTACAAGAATCTTGATGGCCCAACTTGACCAACCTAATCAAGGCCAAACTTCTCATACAGACCCATATGTTGATATTCCCTCCGACGTTGAAGAAGGAATGCCTGAATCTTCGGCCACCAATCAACCTCCTCCAGCTTAATCTTAAGCCCAAACTGGTCAAAAATCGTCAAATGGTCCACGGTTCACCTTTGATGATATTCCATCTTCTAAATGGCCTGATCGCCTTAATGAGATGTCTGCCTGGATTGACCTCCAAATGCTACGGCCTGGAGCAACCACTCAATCAGTCTTTAGAGAATTTGTTACTCGTTTTACGGGAGCTCTAAAAGATTGGTTTGATTCTTCGGGACAATACAGACAATTACAGTTCGTTTAACTACCAGAAGTCTCAAGTGCTCGTGCAGTTCTCCATGATCAATTCCTTGGAGACCCATCTGTAGTTTTTGAAGCTACAAGACGAGACTATCTCAACATGAAAGGTTGTTCCCTCAATGCTAAGGATCTTGATTTCCATTATAAACGCATGTCTTTGCTGTTCTACAAGCTTAATGGATTTACTGAGCCAACATTGAAGCATGTCTTTCTTGCTTCGCTTCCCGACGAGCTTCAACCAGACATACAAAGACAACTTACAGCCTCCAATCTTAGCCTTGACAACATCTCTCTTGGAAAAATCTTCCAACTTACCAAAACTTTCCTTGACAAACTCTGTGAGCAGAAACAGTTTTTCAAAGAACTATTGAAAGACAAAGAACCATTCAGAAGTGCCTGCAAAAAGCCCTACTTGCAGATCACATGCAAAAAGCCCTACTTGCAGATCATATGCAAAAAGAAAAATGATTGTGATTGTAGTCCTAAAAAGAAAAAGTATTTTCGGAAATACAGATATCCAGAATTTTCATCAAAGTCTCGCAAGTCCAAAAAACCCTACAGATTCTTCCGAAAGAAATCATTTTCTTCCAGGGAATTCCAACGGAAAAAATCAAGCAGATGTTTTATCTGAAAGAAAAAATGCCACTATGCCAAAGACTATCCCAACAAAAGAGAAAAATCCATCTGGTTAGTCGAGCATCTTCAAGCTACTACCGACTACTCTCCCGCAAAAGATGAACTGGAATTTTGTTTCTCTGAACAAGATGAACCCAATGATGAAACCGTGTTCATGGCTCATACCAATGTCTTCAAATCCATGTTTAAACCATTCACAGACATTTTGAAACTTTGCAATTTGTCTGACACTCCCCTGTTCTACCAGGATATTTCCACCAAACTTTTGAGTTTCTGTCCAGAGTCCCATTATGAGTTTACCCATCCAAACTCATTGTGGAAAAATAAGTCTTGCTTCATTAAGTTACCTTTCAAACTAAATGAAGACATAAACCCAACCAAAGCTACCCATCCAGGAATGAGTCCTTCTAACTTACTCCTAGCCCAAAAGGAATGTTCCCAACTGTTAGCCCAAGGTCTCATTGAGCCCACAAGTTCTTCATGGGCTTGCCAAGCTTTTTATGTTGAAAAACATTCTGAAATTGTTCGAGGAAAGAAACGCTTAGTCATTGATTATCAGCCACTCAATATGTTTTTACAAGACGACAAGTTTCCTTTATCCCGCCGACAGAGCATGTTTACTTTTCTCAAAGATGCCCAAATCTTTTCAAAATTTGATTTAAAATCAGGTTTTTGGCAATTAGCCATTGAACCCTCTGAGCGTTACAAAACTGCCTTTTGCATCCCAAATGCCCATTTTCAATGGACCGTCCTACCCTTTGGCCTCAAGACTGCCCCATCCATTTTTCAAAAGTCCATGGTCCAAATCTTCCAACCCATTTTGCATCATGCATTGATTTATATTGATGACATTTTACTTTTTTTAGGTTCGCATGATGAACATCACCATCTGTTAACCGAATTCTATGATATTGTATAAAGTCATTGAATTACGCTGTCCGCCAAGAAAAGTACCATCGCCACAGCTAACATTGAATTCCTTGGTATGATCATCAAAGATGGCCACTACCATCCAGGAAAGCACATTGACCAAGAATTGCTTCACTTTCCAGATCAGCAGCTTGCCAAAAAGTAAGTTCAACAGTTTCTCGGCATCATCAATTACATCAGAGATTTCATCCCACATGTGGATCGCTACACTCATCACCTCTTGGCTTTATTGAAAAAGAAGCCCCTAGAATGGAATATTGACCATACAAATGTTGTCACTACCCTCAAGAAAATTGTGCAAAATCTGCCTCCTTTAAAGTTGATTACTGATGGAAAGCGCATATTGCAGACAGACACTAGTGATGACTCATGGGGTGTTATTCTCCTCGAAGAACACGATGGACAAGAACACTTTATCGCATACGCTAGTGGACACTTCTCTAACACACAGAAACACTACCATAGTGTCTTCAAAGAAATCTTAGCGGTAAAGAATGGCATCAAAAAGTTTGAGTATCATCTTATTGGACATCACTTTCTCATCCGCATGGACAGTTCAGCCTTCCCCAAAATTTTCAATTTCAAAGGTAAAACTGTTCCAGAAAAAAAGTTACTCCGCTTAAAAGATTGGTTTGCAAAATATGACTTTTCAGTTAAGCATATAAAGGGGTCCCAGAACCTTATCCCTGATATGCTATCCAAAGCTCTCCAAAACCTTTTCCCAACAGCTTCCCGTGACACCGACCCCGATGAAACTGAAAACTCCTCCGAAGACGACTACATGAATCTCTACTCTCCATAAAGTCGTTTGTCATGTTGTAATAATTATGTTTTACTTTATGTCTTGTCCTGTATAATTATTAAAGTTTGCTTTTACTTTAAGCTTTTGCTTTTGTCAAAAGTCATGCTTTAATTATTAAAGCAGTCATGATGTATTTTTCTTTTACTTTTGAAAAGATAGGAATCTTATCCTATCTCCTCAAGAATTCTCCTATATAAAGGATTCTCTACTCCTTTGTAAGCATAAAAAGTTTTCTAAGCAATAAACTCGTGTGTTCTCTAAAGCTATATGTTTCTAAACTCTCTCTCCTCTTTCTGCAAATGAAGTTCTAGAGAAAGAAAATGAATAAAGAATTAAATTTGTTCATTTACATGTACGTGGCGTTGTGGCTTCTAGGTACAGCGATCCAAATCGCCATTTGGACCAGTAGTCCGCAACCCGAAAAGGTTTCCAACCGATATACTCTTGGTAGATCAAAACTTAAAATGTTTCTTTCTAGGTCATTTAACCTAAAACAGACTTTCCTTAGTCTAAAACAGGGTACCAAACTAGATAAGAAATGATCAAAAGTTTTCTGATGCACAGGATCCTTACTGGAAGGCAAGTGCAGAGCATACTTCCTTAGGTTTTCAAAATGAACAAATTTAAATCTTTATTCCTTTTCTTTTTCTAGAACTTCATTTGCAGAGAGAGAAGAGAGAGTTTAGAAACACATAGCTTTAGAGAACACACGAGTTTATTTCTTAGAAAACTTCTTTTGCTTACAAAGGAGGGGAGAATCCTTTATAAAGGAGAATTCTCGAGGAGATAGGATATGATTCCTATCTTTTCAAAAGTAAAAGCAAAATACATCATGACTGCTTTAATAATTAAAGAATAACTCATCTTCAGTGATTTCTCTAGATGGATCAAGGGTTAAACCTGTGAGGAACAGATTTTCTGGGTGGAAGGTAGAAAATGGAAATGAATTTGCTAGAAGGTAAGCTTTCATAAAGAAGCGAAAAACAGCTTTTCGTGCAAATTCTTGGATAGCAAAGACACAAGTGAAAGTTTTGTCATGGGGAAAGTTTTTCTTGGTGAGAGCTTCAGGTGGGAGAGATGTAGCCATGAAGATGATTGGAAAGTGGTAGGTTGTAGAACTTGTTGTTGAACTTGCTTTTTGGAAAGCAGCTGATTTGGAAAGTGAAGCAATTCTTGGGCAATGTGCTTTCCTGGCTAGTAGTGGCTATCTTTGATGATCATACCAAGGAATTCAATGTTATCTGTGGCGATGGTACTTTTCTTAGCGGACAGCATAATTCCATGACTTTGGACAATATCATAGAATTCGGTTAATAGCTGGTGATGTTCATCATGTGAACCTGAAAAAAGTAAAATGTCATCAATGTAAATCAATGCATGATGTAGAATGGGTTGGAAGATTTGGACCATGGACTTTTGGAAAATGGATGGGGCAGTCTTGAGGCCAAAGGGTAGGACGGTCCATTGAAAATGGGCATTTGGGATGCAAAAGGCAGTTTTGTAATGCTCAGAGGGTTCAATGTCTAATTGCCAAAAACCTGATTTTAAATCAAATTTTGAAAAGATTTGGACATCTTTGAGAAAAGTAAACATGCTTTGTTGTCGGGGTAAAGGGAACTTGTCATCTTGTAAAAATATTGAGTAGCTAATAATCAATGACTAAGCGTTTCTTTCCTCGAACAATTTCAGAATGCTTTTCGACATAAAAAGTTTGGCAAGCTCACGAAGAACTTGTGGGCTCAATGAGACCTTGGGCTAACAGTTGGGAACATTCCTTTTGGGCTAGGAGTAAGTCAGAAGGACTCATTCCTGGGTGAGTGGCTTTGGTCGGGTTAATGTCTTCATTTAGTTTGAAAGGTAACTTAATGAACACAAACTTATTTTTCCACAATGGGTTTGGATGGGTAAACTCAGAATGAGACTCTGGACAGAAACTTAAAAGTTTGGTGAAAATATCCTAGTAGGATGGGGAAGTGTCAGACAAATTGTAAAGTTTCAAAATGTCTGTGAGTGGTTTAAACATGGATTTGACTCGGATTCCAGTGGAAATGATTTGGAGGTGTTTGATTTGGTGAAGGATCTCAAAACCTAACAAGATATCCTTATTAGGAAGAGTGGAAACAATGACCTTGGTCCAGATGACACAATTGGGAAAGATTTGAATACCAATGGGTTTGATGGTAATCAAAGAAGTAGTGAAAAATTTACCATTAACAGCTCTGAAATTTTCTTCGTATTTTGTCCAGTATTCAGGTGGAAGAATGTTGGGGTTTAACATACTACGCTGGACGCCAATGTTTATGAGACCAATTACTGGAATGGGCCTTTGGAAATTTGTAGGCAAAATGTGGAGTTTAATGGAGGGAATAGGAACAGTACTATCAAAGGACATCAACTGTTGGTGGAAAATAACTTGGGACTGATCACTGTCTGAATCATCAGAGGAATTTTGCAGTGCGAACACGGTTTCATCTTTGGGTTCATCTTGTTCAGAGAAACAAAATTCCACTTCATCTTTTGCTGGAGAGTAGTCGGTAGTAGCTTGAAGATGCTCGACTAACCAGATGAATTTTTCTCTTTTGTTGGGACAGTCTTTGGTATAGTGGCCTTTTTTCTTGCAGATAAAACATCTACTTGATTTTTTCTGTTGGAATTCCCTCGAAGAAGATGATTTATTTCAAAAGAATCTGTAAGGTTTTTTTGACCTGCGAGGCTTTGAAGAAAATCCTGGATACCTGTGTTTCCAAAAATGCTTTTTCTTTTTAAGACTGCAATCACAATCCTTTTTCTGTTTACATTTGATCTGCAAGTAGGGCTTTTTACAGGGACTCCTTAATGGTTCCTTATCTTTCAACAGTTCTTTGAAAAACTGTTTTTGCTCGCAAAGTTTGTCAAGGCAAGTTTTGGCAAGTTGGAAGATTTTGTCAAGAGAGATGTTGTCAAGGCTAAGATTGGAGGCTGTAAGTTGTCTTTGTATAATGTTTATGAGACCAATTACTGGAATGGGCCTTTGGAAATTTGTAGGCAAAATGTGGAGTTTAATGGAGGGAATAGGAACAATACTATCAAAGGACATCAACTGTTGGTGGAAAATAACTTGGGACTGATCACTGTCTGAATCATCAGAGGAATTTTGCAGTGCGAACACGGTTTCATCTTTGGGTTCATCTTGTTCAGAGAAACAAAATTCCACTTCATCTTTTGCTGGAGAGTAGTCGGTAGTAGCTTGAAGATGCTCGACTAACCAGATGAATTTTTCTCTTTTGTTGGGACAGTCTTTGGTATAGTGGCCTTTTTTCTTGCAGATAAAACATCTACTTGATTTTTTCTGTTGGAATTCCCTCGAAGAAGATGATTTCTTTCAAAAGAATCTGTAAGGTTTTTTTGACCTGCGAGGCTTTGAAGAAAATCTTGGATACCTGTGTTTTCAAAAATGCTTTTTCTTTTTAAGACTGCAATCACAATCCTTTTTCTGTTTACATTTGATCTGCAAGTAGGGCTTTTTACAGGGACTCCTTAATGGTTCCTTATCTTTCAACAGTTCTTTGAAAAACTGTTTTTGCTCGCAAAGTTTGTCAAGGCAAGTTTTGGCAAGTTGGAAGATTTTGTCAAGAGAGATGTTGTCAAGGCTAAGATTGGAGGCTGTAAGTTGTCTTTGTATGTCTGGTTGAAGCTCATCGGGAAGAGAAACCAGAAAGACATGCTTTAATGTGGGTTCATTAAATCCATTAAACTTGTAGAACAGCAAAGACATGCGTTTGTAATAGAAATCAAGATCCTTAGCATTGAGGGAACAACATTTCATATTGAGATAGTCTCGTCTTGCAGCTTCAAAAACTGCAGATGGATCTCCAAGGAATTGATCATGGAGAACTGCAAGGGCACTTGAGACTTCGGGTAGTTGAACGAACTATAATTGTCGGTATTGTCCCAAAGAATCAAATAAATCTCTTAGTGAACCCGTAAAACGAGTAGCAGTAAAAAAACAACTAGAATTATTACAAAATGTTTTAAAGTGCGAGCTTCAAGAAAAAGCTAGGAGATGCTTTTTCAAAAGCTATGAGATGGAGACAAGTTGTCTACATCACCGTCTACTTCATCAAACAGGGACATAGGTTGTCGTGTTGGAGAATTATTGGAAGAGCTATCACGAGAGTTGACAGATGCCTTGTTTGGTGGAGCAGAAGAGCTTGATGCAAGGTGAGTGCTTGGAGTCTTTTACGAAATTTTTGGAAAGGAGAGGAGAGACATGAATTCTCCCAAGGGTCTGGAGAGTCTTGGAATAAAATGTCTGTGTAGTCTGGTCTTTCTTCCTTTATGATGATTCCGCTTGTGGGTGGAGTACTTCTTACACCAGGTGGAGGTAACATGAGAATGTCATGTTGAGGACCTTGGGAGGTGTGCTGGATTAGAGTTGAAGGCGGTTGGTAATGGTTGATATCAAAGAGGAAATTTCTTAAGGCTGAAACAATAGTGGGATCATATTTTAGGAAAGAAGAAGTGGGCAAGGTTTTCCATTCATAGAGTTGATTTTGAGTCCAAAAGACAAAAGAGGTTGGTGACAGGATGTTGAAAATAAGGACGGTGGATGATAAAGACTGATGTAAACTGATCGGCTTCACTTGTTGGTATTAAGTGAAGGTGATTCTGGTGGTGAATGCGGGTGAGTTCCTTTCTACACCAAGGGATGGGAGAAAACCACTCAAGAAGAGTCCATAGTAGAGAACTAGCATTCTCAGGTGTGTCGAGATGTTAGCGCATTGCTTGGACTAGAAATACTAGTGTTGTAGCATAGAGAACCGCATTGCTTCAGAGATATCCTTAAATAGGCTAACCAAAAATCCTGTAAAAAATAAACAGTCAAGATGAAAATGCATAAAACTATCAGGACTGGTTTGGTGGATTATAAACATATAGCGATAGACAAATTTCTAAACGAAGTCTTTGATCTGGTTAAGAGTGGTGAAGGTAAAATTTAAAGGAAATGATTTCTAGATAAGAGCTTGGTTGGGTAAAGAGGTCGTCATGGCTATGACAGGAAGGTATGCCTGAGAGGTGATGAGTGAGATTTTGTGCGGTTTGGACAAGAGGTCAGGGATGAGGTTTTGATTTCCCTTTATGTGTTTTACTAAGAAGTCATATTGGGAAAATCGGTTTTTCAATCTCAGTAGTTGCTTATCAGGGAGGGTTCAGTTTTTGAATTCAAGGATCTTGGGGAACGAAGAGTTGTCAAGACGGATGTGAAAATGATGACCAATCAGATGGAACTCGAATTTTTTAATTCCATACTTAATAGCCAAGATCTCTTTATATATCACATGGTAGTGCTTCTTAAAGTCCTTGAACTGCCCCCTGCCATGGGCACAAAACGGTTCTTTGCCATCTATCGACCAGAACGGCACCCCATTATTCATCGCTAGCATCGGTTTAGAGAATTCTTTGACCAGTGGATGGAATTTTTAAAGCTGATGGATTTTGAGCGATCAGCTTTAGGTGTTGGATAACAGATGTCTGATTTGGACCCCAGAGGGGGGATTTCTTTTTCAACATCTTAGACAACTAGCTTGTATGAACAGATACATAAGGCAGGAAATCCCGGAGATAATTGATTATCCCGAGGAATTGTTGGATATGTTTTTTGGTCAAGTGCTTATCTGGAAAGTGTAACAATTCTTGTATGATGTGGGGACCAGGACTGATTGGACTTATGAACTAGGCCTGATCATTTGGACATCAATCCAGGTCATAAATTTCTGTAACCATGAGGGCATTTCGCCTTAAGGATGTCATCAAGAGTGAACCAAGGACCATTTGAGGGATTAGGAGCCGTGTCCGGTTGATTAGGAGGAATTGTGCTCGTTTCATCTGATTCCTCCACTATTGGTGTATCAGTTGGGAATTTTGATGGAGAAGGATCATTGGAACCAATCAGAAGGACAAGTTAAGTGCAGAATTCGGCTACTATCCAGGTCCCCACATCGTACAAGAATTGTTACACTTTCCATATGAGCACCTGACCAAAAAACAAATCCAACAATTCCTCGTGATAATCAATTATCTCCGGGATTTCCTACCTCATGTATATGTTCATACAAGCTAGCTATCTAAGATGTTGAAAAAGAAGTGCCCCCTTTGGGGCCCAGATCAGACATTTGCTGTCCAACACCGAAAGTTGATCGCTCAAAATCCACCAGCTTTAAAGATTACATCCACTGGTCAAAGAATTCTCCAAACCGATGCTAGCGACGAATACTGGGGTGCCATTCTACTCGAATTGATAGATGGCAAAGAAAGTTTTTGTGCCCATGCCAGCGGGCAGTTCAAGGACTCCGAGAAGCACTACCATGTGATTTATAAAGAGATCTTGGTTGTTAAGTATGGAATTAAAAAATTTGAGTTCCATCTGATTGGTCATCATTTTCACATATATCTTGACAACTCTTCGTTCCCCAAGATCTTTGAATTCAAAAACCGAACCCTCCCTGATAAATAGCTACTGAGATTGGAAAATTATTTTTCCCAATATGACTTCTAATAACTCTATGAAATGAGAGTTATTACAGCAATTCTAGACTTAAATTAAGATCACTTAGAGAATAAATGAGGTGTTTTTATTATATTTTGGTTATATTTTGTATAAACATTCATTTTAGTGAGTCTTAATAAGTTTTGCTTGAATTAAAGTAATTTGTGCTCAAAACATGTGCATAATTGTAGGTTTTCAGAAGTTTATAATTCATGAAGGGATGCTGAGATATTAGACTAGCAAGAGGAGAAAAGAATACGGCCACAAAAGAAGTTAAGCACAACCGAGAACAATGCAGTGTTCTAGCCGTTGTTAGAATAACCATTGTTGTAGCAATCCTAGAGCACTGAGGGAGAAACCTTAGCGCGGGTCAACTGCAGAATTGCGATATGCAGTTTCCTAATTTAACTCATGCACACCCGATACTTTTGTTTACCCTAGTTTTTAGTTGTAAAAGGAGGCGCGCACCACATAAAACGGCGGCAAGGAATTATCATTAAACACATTAGAGAGAAAAAGAAGAAGAAGATCATAATTCAAGAGGACGACTTCAGTAGCTTTGAAAAAACCCTAGGAGTTATTTGGATTTACTTTTTGTCATTCTCAACTTATACCTTTCTTCTTTCTTTGACAGATCTAATGTATCCGGTGAACAATATGTTGATGTTTGTTTTTCTCTTTCAGAATATGAACTAGATTTGTTTGTAGTTTAGTGACAAATAATCTAATGGGTTCTTGACTGTTCTTATGAGTTGCTATGTCATTGTTGTAGTATTTTACTCTAGTAGCTATTATTATAACTGTTATTTCGGTTGACCACCCATTTAATAGTTCAAGTTAAGATAGAGCCGCAAAAGGGCATGTCTTAGCGGATATTATTAGAGTAATACTTGATCTTAATTTAAGTTTCCTGGATTAAGTTATCTTGAATCCCATAAGGGCTATACTTGAAGTTAAGATTTGTGACAAACTAGACATAGGTACTCACCTTGTAGGGTGGAGAGACTAAAGGCTCATAAGGCCATGCCGTAGGTGGAGTAGCAGCTGATCATTGCTAATATACTTAAGGGTGTGAGAGTTCCAACACGTGACAGTTGAGGATACAGATTAATTCTGCCCAGTGCTTTAGCAATTGCTGTAACAACTGGTGTTAACTTGATGAAAATCAGTCAACTTATAAAGAGAGTTTGATCATTAAACTACCATGTTCTCAATTGAATCTTAGACACATTTAATTTAATTTAATTTATTTCATTACTGAATTGTTTTATTTTTGACTGATTTTCACAATTATCAATTACTCTCACAATTATCAATTTCAATATAACCTACTTTACATTTGTTAACTTCGGACTTAAGTTAGATTGTACTATTGTGATTGCTGTAGCATTTCTAATGACATCAATCCATGTGGAGACGATCTCAAATATTCATCACTTTATTACTTGTTGTGTACACTTGCACTTTGGCATCAATAGCATTTGATTATAAAAATTGACCAACAAGTTTTTGGCCCCGTTGTCAGGGATTGATTGTTTATTTTTGAAGTGTGAAGAAAATCTTGATAGTGCCAATTTGATTTGATTCATTCTATTTATTGGCATATCAACACTTGCATGGGCAAGGATAGATCTATTGTATTCCAATTTAATCCTGAGATTTAAAGGACTGTTAGGAGACTGCGAAGAGAATAAAGGAATTCAAAAACTGTTTCCGGCATGAATAATTTGCAGGATGTGGGAAATTTGGACCCTCACGGGCCCTTACAACCAGTCAACATTCAAGAAGAGCAGATTGATCATGTTAACCAGAGACAGCCATGCAACAACAACATTATTTACATGGCTGATGACAGGGACAGAGCTATTAGAGATTATGCTGTGTTAACTCCTCAAGTTGTACACCCTAGGATAATTAGACCTGAAGTGGAAGCCGCAAACTTTGAACTGAAGCTAGTAATGTTTCAGATGTTGCAAACAGTGGGTCAACTCAATGGATTGCCAAATGAAGATCCTCATTTTTATCTTAAGTTGTTCTTAGAAGTGAGTGATGCTTTCAAGATTGCTGGAGTAACCCAAGATGCTTTAAGACTGAGGCGTTTTCCTTACTCCTTAAGAGATCGAGCAAGAGCATGGTTAAATTGTTACCATATGATTCCATCACTACATGGAATGAGTTGGCTGATAAATTCTTAATGAAATATTTCCCACCGACAAAAAATATGGCATTCCTTGTTGCATACAATTGGAAACTTTTTATAATGGGCTGAATCCTAGTACAAGATTGATGGTGGATGCTTCAGTAAATGGAGCTTTGTTATCCAAATCTTACACTGAAGCTTATAAAATTCTGGAGAAAATTGCCAACAATAATTATCAGTGGTCATCAACCAGGCAACCAGTAGCAAGAGAAGCAGCAGGGGTACATAACATTGATGCAATTACAGCTTTATCAGCACAAGTAACCTCATTGACTAACATGGTAAAAGTTATGACATCTGCTCCAGCGGCAGTAAAGCAAGTTGCTGAACTTTCTTGCGTATACTGTGATAAAGAACATGATTTTGATAATTGTCCTGTAAATTCAGCATCAGTAAACTATGTGGGTAATTTCAACCGACAGCCTCAAAACAACCCATATTCAAATACTTACAACCCTGGATAGAAGCAACACCCAAATTTTTCATGGAGCAGTCAGAATCGAAATGCTCCAGCATTGAATGGACAAAATAGGAACACTCAACCACCTGGTTTTCATCAGCAGAGTCAAGGGCAAAAACATATAAATCAGTATCCAATCACTTCACTGGAAGCACTAATTAAGGAATACATTGCAAAGAATAAAGCAATTGTTCAGAGTTAAGTTGTATCCTTGAGGAACCTGGAGAACCAAATGGGGCAACTTGCCACAATAATGAGTAGCAGAACTCAAGGAAGATTACCTAGCAACACAGAAGATCTAAGAAAAGAACATTGCAAAGTAATTAACTTAAGATTTGGAAAGAATGTTGACATCCCTATTGATGTTACTAAAAAGGGGCTAGAACTTAATTCCTTACAAAAATCACCTCAAGATGGAAGCATGTTATGACAACCCAACCATCAAGATACTGGTGACAGAGACCAAGCTGCAGCAACTATAGAAGGAACTCAACCAGTATATGCTGAAAAAGAAATTGCAACACCAGTAGCCACAATCTACAATGAACCAAACAAGTAGAGTTTGGCACCTCTTGAAGCTACCCAGCAGTTTAGGCATCCACCTCGTTTCCCACAGAGATTCCAAAAGCACAAACACGACAAGCAGTTCAGTAAATTCCTGGAAGTGCTGAAACAATTACACATCAACGTACCATTTATGGAAGCTTTGGAGCAAATGCCTAATTATGTGAAATTTCTAAAAGACATCTTAGCATGAAAGATAAGGCTGGGAGAATTTGAAACTGTTGCTTTAACACAGGAAAGCAATCATATGCTCCAAAGTAAGATTCCTACAAATTTGAAGGATCCAAGAAGTTTTACAATACCATGTTCCATTGGAACTAGGTACACTGGCAGAGCACTTTGTGACTTGGGAGGCAATATTAATCTGATACCATTGTCTGTATTTAAGTGGTTGGGAGTAGGGGAATGCAGGCCAACCACAATCACTCTACAATTAGCTGATAGATCTCATGCATATCCTGAAGGAAAAATTGAGGGTGTACTAGTGAAAGTTGACAAATTCATCTTCCTAGTAGACTTTATTGTACTAGACTTTGAGGCTGATAAAGAGGTACCCATTATACTTGGATGACCTTTCTTAGCAACTAGGAAAACTCTGATAGATGTGCAAAAAGGAGAGCTCACCATGAGAGTGAATGATCAGCAAGTCACATTTAATATATTATAGGCTATGAAGAACCCTAATGAGTTAGAAGATTGCAATTTTCTGAGTGTTGTGGATTTTGTTGTAGTAGACAGAATTGACATATGGTGCAGTAATGAGATCAACAAAGTTACCACCTTTGAAGGCTTTGAAGAAGAAGATGTTGCAGCAAACCAGGTAGATTGGATGAAAGGAAAGCAATCTGATAGATATAACAGATTTGTTGAGCATCTGAATCTTTCAGACAGAGAAGTAAAAACAACTTTACCATCTATTGAATCACCTCCTAGTCTTGAATTAAAATTGTTACCCTCACATTTGAAATATATTTATCTTGGTCAAAACAACACACTCCCTGTAATCATTTCCTCTACTTTGGATGCAGGTAAAGAACAGAGTCTAATAGATGTACTTGGGAGATACAGAAAAGGAATTGGATAGACCATGGCAGACAACAAAGGGATAAGCCCATCAATATGCATGCATAAAATTCTGTTAGAAGACTGCTATAGCAATTCAGTGGAGCAACAGAGAATGTTAAACCCTATTATGAAAGAAGTGGTAAAAAGGGAAATCATCAAATGGTTGAATGCTGGAATCATATATCCAATATCAGACAATTCGTGGGTGAGCCCAGTCCAATTCGTGTATTCCAAAGAAGGGAGGGATAACAGTGATAACAAATGAGAATAATGAACTTATTCTTACAAGGATAGTGACTGAATGAAGAGACAAGGAATGATCACTTCCCACTCTCATTCATAGATCAGATGTTGGACAGACATGCTGGAAAACGATACTATTGTTTCCTAAATGGGTATTCATGCTACAACCAAATTGGTATAGCTCTAGAGGATCAGGAAAAGATTATATTTACCTGTCCTTATGGAACCTTTGCCTTTAGAAGAATGCCCTTTGGTTTGTACAATACTCCAGCAACGTTTCAGAGATGTATGATGTCTATTTTTTTTTTGTATGGTAGAGCAAACTTTAGAAGTTTTCATGGATGACTGCTCAGTTTTTGGAGAGACATTTAATGATTGTTTACACAACTTGGAAAAAGTTCTTAAAAGATGTGAGATGACTAACTTAGTTCTCAATTGAGAAAAGTGCCATTTCATGGTGCAAGAAGGCATAGTGTTGGGTCATAAGGTGTCCAAGAATGACATTGAGGTAGACAAAGCTAAGATAGAAGTAATAGATAAACTGCCACCTCCCACTTCAATAAAGAGTATTAGGAGTTTTTTGGGTCATGCTGGATTTTACAGAAGATTCATTAAGGATTTTTCCAAGGTAGCTAAACCATTATGTTCATTGCTGGAACATGACAAGCCTTTTCACTTTGACAAAGATTGTCTTCAAGCCTTTGGTGAATTAAAGAAAGCTCTGATCACTGCACCAATGGTTATATCACTAGATTGGACTCTACCATTTAAACTGATGTGTAATGCCAGTGACCATTCTGTTGGAGCAGTATTAGGGCAGAGAAAGGATAAGGTTTTTCACTCCATATACTATGCAAGCAAAACTCTTACCCAAACTCAAATTAATTATACCACTACAGAGAAAGAGTTGCTAGCAGTAGTATTTGCTTTTGATAAATTCAGAGCTTACTTGGTGGGTACTAAAGTGACCGTATACACAGACCATGCAGCCATGAAGTACTTAATTTCAAAGAAGGATGTCAAACCAAGATTAATCAGATGGATCTTATTGCTTTGAGAGTTTGATTTGGAAATTAAAGATAGAAAGGAGAATGAGAATCAAGTAGCAGACCACCTGTCGAGGCTGGAAGCAGACACAAGTACATTGACAAGAAAGGACACCACTGAAACTTTTCCTGATGAACAGATGTTGGTAGTACAGCAAGCACAGATGCTATAGCAATCAGGATCTCCATGGTATGCAAATTTTGCTAACTACTTAGTAAGTGGGTTGCTACCACCGGAGTTGAAGTTTCAGGAGAAAAAGAAATTTCTTCATGATGCTAGAAGCTACCAGTGGGATGACCCATATTTATATAAGTTATGCTCAGATCAAGTAATACGTAAATGTGCTTCAGAGGGAGAAATTCCCCACATACTAGAGTCATGTCATATTGCAGCATATAGAGGACATTTTGGTGGTAACAGAACAGCTGCTAAAATGCTGCAATCAGGTTATTATTGGCCTTCTATTTTTAAAGATGCTTATGAATTTGTTAAATGTTGTGAAAAGTGTCAAAGGACAGGGAACATAACCAAAAGACATTAAATGCCATTGACAAACATTCTGGAAGTGGAAGTTTTTGATGTATGGGGAATCGATTTCATGGGACATTTTCCACCATCCTTTGGGAACTTATATATCCTTGTTGTTGTGGATTATGTCTCTAAGTGGGTAGAAGCTACAGCATTACCTACCAATGATGCTAAAACAATGGTGGACTTTCTTCAGAAAAATATTTTTTCAAGGTTTGGCACTCTTAGAGCAATTATTAGTGATAAGGGGACTCATTTTTGCAACAAAGTATTTGCTGCAGCTACGGTAAAATATGGAGTCAGGCATAAAGTAGCAATAACATATCACCCACAATCTAATGGTCAGACAGAAATGTCCAATAGAGAAATTAAGAAGATCTTAGAAAAAGTGGTGAACCCATCAATGAAGGATTGGTCATTGCGGTTACATGACTCCCTATGGGCCTACAAAACAGCATACAAAACATCACTTGGCATGTCTCCCTACCAAATTTTTTATGGGAAGGCTTGTCACTTGCCACTTGAGCTAGAGCATAAAGCACATTGGGTACTGAAGCAATTAAATTGGGATATACATGCTGCAGCAGAGCAAAGAAAGCTTCAACTCTGTGAGCTTGATGAATTACGGCTGTTCTTATATGAAAATGCAAGAATCTATAAAGAGAGGACAAAACACTGGCACGACAACCATATCAAAAATAGGAAATTCAGCCCGGTAAACTAGTGTTGCTCCATAATACAAGACTAAGATTATTTCCAGGAAAACTAAAATCTCGATGGTCTGGACCTTTTAAGCTACTTAGAATTTATCCTCATGGGGCTATTGATCTTCTAGATGAACATACAGGTCAAGAATTTAAAGTTAATGGACACAGGGTTAAGCATTACGTACACCCAGCGGCAAATTGTTCAAAGGAGGTCTTACTCCTTAATGAACCAAGCTATTGAGCAGTGAAAGAAGGTCAGACTGAAAGACCTTAAATCAAGCGCTCAATGGGAGGCAACACATTGTGGAGGCAACCACTTCAAACCGAGCTTGATCCTCTCTGGTTTTGTTGAAGACTCTTTCTTTTAGTTTATTTTAATTTTGTTAGTCACTTCTGGCTATTTATTTTTATTCTTTCGCATTATTAAACTTTTTACTTTTGTTATCATTCTATATCTTTGTTTTTAATTTTTTAGAATTGGTTTTAGATTTTGTGGGAAGTATGTGTGACAAATGAATTCCTTATTTACAATTGGGGTTGTATTGTGACAGAGTACAGAGGCAAGCCACGTGTTAGACGCTATTGGAGTAGAGTATGTAACCATTGCTAGAGTAAATAATTGGGTGCTGCAGCAACCAATATTACCGTTACATTAACTTAAAAATTGGAGCTCTCACTTACTGTTGGAGATAAATTATGATAGATGGATGCATGGATTTGGATAGAAATTGAGGAAGAAAAAATCTCTATAATTAATGCATTAATTTCTCTTGCCTATTTTTATGGGATATACTCATTATATTCAAAATATCTTCTTCCCTAATTTATCTTTCGTTTCCAGATTTATCTTCATTTAAATTCAACTATAAAAGGGAATTATTGTGCGTAGTGACCTACGACACTATTTCTCCTTTCCTTCGCAAGCACGATTCCAACAATTCTTACCACCATCTTCTCATTTTACTCTCAGGCATATTACCTTCGAATTGTTACTGCTATAACAATGCCAAGGTATAAGAGAACAGCCAGCCAACTCAAAGATCCTTTACGCTTCCAAAGTTATCATGCAAAACAAAAATATAAAGAATTCATTGAACCGCGGAAGATTATGGAAGAAAAAAGGTTTCAATTTCCAGAGCCACTCACCAACATTGTGCTAACAATACACAATGCTACAGCAAAGCGCGGGTGGCTAGAGTTTTGCAACCACCCTCAAGATCTTGAACTGCTAGTAGTGAAAATATTTTACACCAATTTGGTAAGCCCTAGTCAGCATAACATTCGGATAAGAAACACACTTGTTCCATTAGACTCTCGAGTTATAAATGCTTTTTATAATTTACCTGCTGAAATTAAATGTGAGTATGCCAAGTTGCTTGAGAAATTGACTCCGAAAAGATGGAACACCATCTTCACAAATCAAAGATCCTTTACGCTTCCAGAGTTATCACGCGGAAGAAAAATATGAAGAATTCATTGAACTGCGCAAGATTATGGAAGAAAAAAGGTTTCAATTTCCAGAGCCACTCACCGGAATTGTGCTAACAATAAACAATGCTGCAGCAAAGCGTGGGTGGCTGGAGTTTTGCAACCACCCTCGAGATCCTGTACTACTAGTAGTCAAAAAATTTTACACCAATTTCGTAAGCCCTGGTCAGCATAACATTTGGATAAGAAACACACTTGTTCCATTAGACTCTCGAGTTGCAAAACTCTAGCATATCGTGGGTGGCTAGAGTTTTGCAACCACCCTCGATATCTTGAACTGCTAGTAGTGAAAATCTTTTACACCAATTTGTTAAGCCCTTGTTAGCATAACATTTGGATAAGAAACACACTTGTTCCATTTGACTCTCGAGTTATAAATGCATTTTATAATTTACCTGCTGAAATTAATTGTGAGTATGCCAGGTTGCTTGAGAAATTGACTCTGAAAAGATGGAACACCATCTTCACAACTCAAAGATCCTTTACGCTTCTAGAGTTATCACGCGGAAGAAAAATATAAAGAATTCATTGAACCGCGCAAGATTATGGAAGAAAAAAGGTTTCAATTTCCATAGCCACTCACCAGAATTGTGCTAACAATACAAAATGCTGCAACAGAGCGTGGGTGGCTAGAGTTTTGCAACCACCCTCGAGATCCTTTACTACTAGTAGTCAAAAAATTTTACACCAATTTGGTAGGCCCTGGTCAGCATAACATTTGGATAAGAAACACACTTGTTCCATTTGACTCTCGAGTTATAAATGCTTTTTATAATTTACCTGCTGAAATTAATTGTGAGTATGCCAAGTTGCTGGAGAAATTGACTCCGAAAAGATGGAACACCATCTTCACAACTCAAAGATACTTTATGCTTCCAGAGTTATCACGCGGAAGAAAAATTTGAAGAATTCATTGAACCGCACAAGATTATGGAAGAAAAAAGGTTTCAATTTCCAGAGCCACTCACCGGAATTGTGCTAATAATACACAATGCTGCAACAAAGCGTGGGGGGCTAGAGTTTTGCAACCACCCTCGAGATCCTTTACTACTAGTAGTAAAAAATTTTTACACCAATTTGGTAGGCCGTGGTCAGCATAACATTTGGATAAGAAACACACTTGTTCCATTAGACTCTCCAGTTGCAAAACTCTAGCAAAGCGTGGGTGGCTAGAGTTTTGCAACCACCCTCGAGATCTTGAACTGCTAGTAGTGAAAATATTTTACATCAATTTGGTAAGCCCTGGTCAGCATAACATTTGGATAAGAAGCACACTTGTTCCATTAGACTCTCCAGTTGCAAAACTCTAGCAAAGCGTGGGTGGCTAGAGTTTTGCAACCACCCTCGAGATCTTGAACTGCTAGTAGTGAACTTATTTTACACCAATTTGGTAAGCCCTGGTCACCATATCATTTGGATAAGAAACACACTTATTCCATTAGACTCTCCAGTTGCAAAACTCTAGCAAAGCGTGGGTGGCTAGAGTTTTGCAACGACCCTCGAGATCTTGAACTGCTAGTAGTGAAAATATTTTACACCATTTTGGTAAGCCCTGGTCAGCATAACATTTGGATAAGAAACACAATTGTTCCATTAGACTCTCGAGTTATAAATGCTTTTTATAATTTACCTGCTGAAATTAATTGTGAATATACCAAGTTGCTACGGAAGAAAAATATGAAGAATTCATTGAACCGCGCAAGATTATGGAAGAAAAAAGGTTTCAATTTCCAGAGCCACTCACCGGAATTGTGCTAACAATACACAATACTGCAGCAAAGCGTGGGTGACTAGAGTTTTGCAACCACCCTCGAGATCCTGTACTACTAGTTGTCAAAAAATTTTACAGCAATTTGGTAAGCCCTGGTCAGCATAATATTTGGATAAGAAACACACTTGTTCCATTAGACTCTCGAGTTGCAAAACTCTAGCAAAGCGTGGGTGGCTAGAGTTTTGCAACCACCCTCGAGATCTTGAACTGCTAGTAGTGAAAATATTTTACACCAATTTGGTAAGCCCTGGTCAGCATAACATTTGGATAAGAAACACACTTGTTCCATTAGACTCTCGAGTTATAAATGCTTTTTATAATTTACCTGCTGAAATTAATTGTGAGTATGCCAAGTTGCTTGGGAAATTGACTCCGAAAAGATGGAACACCATCTTCACAACTCAAAGATCCTTTAGGCTTCTAGAGTTATCACACGGAAGAAAAATATGAAGAATTCATTGAACCGCGCAAGATTATGGAAGAAAAAAGGTTTCAATTTCCAGAGCCACTCACCGACATTGTGCTAACAATACACAATGCTACAGCAAAGCGCGGGTGGCTAGAGTTTTGCAACCACCCTCAAGATCTTGAACTGCTAGTAGTGAAAATATTTTACACCAATTTGGTAAGCCCTAGTCAGCATAACATTCGGATAAGAAACACACTTGTTCCATTAGACTCTCGAGTTGCAAAACTCTAGCAAAGCGTGGGTGGCTAGAGTTTTGCAACCACCCTCGAGATCTTGAACTGCTAGTAGTGAAAATATTTTACACCAATTTGGTAAGCCCTGGTCAGCATAACATTCGGATAAGAAACACACTTGTTCCATTAGACTCTCGAGTTGCAAAACTCTAGCAAAGCGTGGGTGGCTAGAGTTTTGCAACCACCCTCGAGATCTTGAACTGCTAGTAGTGAAAATATTTTACACCAATTTGGTAAGCCCTGGTCAGTATAACATTTGGATAAGAAACACACTTGTTCCATTAGACTCTCGAGTTATAAATACTTTTTATAATTTACTTGCTGAAATTAATTGTGAGTATGCCAAGTTGCTTGAGAAATTGACTCCGAAAAGATAGAACACCACCTTCACAACTCAAAGATCCTTTACGGTTCTAGAGTTATCACGCGGAAGAAAAATATGAAGAATTCATTGAACCGCGCAAGGTTATGGAAGAAAAAAGGTTTAAATTTCCAGAGCCACTCACCGGAATTGTGCTAACAATACACAATGCTGCAGCAAAGCGTGGTTGGCTAGAGTTTTGCAACCACCCTCGAGATCCTGTACTACTAGTAGTCAAAAAATTTTACACCAATTTGGTAAGCCCTGGTCAGCATAACATTTGGATAAGAAACACACTTGTTCCATTAGACTCTCGAGTTGCAAAACTCTAGCAAAGCGTGGGTGGCTAGAGTTTTGCAACCACCCTAGAGATCTTGAACTGCTAGTAGTGAAAATATTTTACACCAATTTGGTAAGCCCTGGTCAGCATAACATTTGGATAAGAAACACACTTATTCCATTAGACTCTCGAGTTATAAATGCTTTTTATAATTTAACTGCTGAAATTTATTGTGAGTATGCTAAGTTGCTTGAGAAATTGACTCTGAAAAGATGGAACACCATCCTCACAACTCAAAGATCCTTTACGCTTCTAGAGTTATCACGAGGAAGAAAAATATGAAGAATTCATTGAACCGCGCAAGGTTATGGAAGAAAAAAGGTTTAAATTTCCAGAGCCACTCACCGGAATTGTGCTAACAATACACAATGCTGCAGTAAAGCGTGGGTGGCTAGAGTTTTACAACCACCCTCGAGATGCTGTACTGCTAGTAGTCAAAACATTTTACACCAATTTGGTATGCCCTGGTCAGTATAACATTTGGATAAGAAACACACTTGTTCCATTAGACTCTCGAGTTATAAATTCTTTTTATAATTATTTCCAGAGCCACTCACCGGAATTGTGCTAACAATACACAATGCTGCAGCAAAGTATGGGTGGCTAGAGTTTTACAACCACCCTCGAGATCCTGTACTACTAGTTGTCAAAAAATTTTACACCAATTTGGTAAGCCCTGGTCAGTATAACATTTGGATAAGAAACACACTTGTTCCATTAGACTCTCGAGTTATAAATTCTTTTTATAATTAACCTGCTGAAATTAATTGTGAGTATGCCAATGTTGCTTGACAAATTGACCCCGAAAAGATGGAACACCATCTTCACAACTCTTTTAGTAGATGGGGCATCGTTGGCTAATAATGAAAGGCATGTAATTAACAGGATAGATTTAAAATCTATTGCTAAGGTGTGGGTGAAATTTCTAAAATCCAAGCTTATGCCAACCACCTACACTACTACTGTTTCACAAGAAAGGTTGGTTTTGTTATATGCTATTGTTCAAGGGCTTCCCAGAGATGTGGGAAGCATTATCGACAAAGAAATCAGAGATTGTGCTATAAAGAAACACAAAGTTGTTGCCTTGCTATTTCCTTCACTCATCACCAGCATCTGTGTAGTATCAGGTGTTCGTCTTGATGCAAAGGATGAACATGTGAAGAATGATGATGCCCGTACTGCATGCACCATTGAGAAAATTGCTGGTGAAAGTGCTGGAGCAACAACTGAACTAGCTGCTATAACAAGAGCGAGGCGAGCTATTGGTTTAGAACAGACAATCCATGCACTGAGCACCAATATCACTCAATGTGTTGCAGCTCAACAGAGGGAAAATGATCGGTTTTGGAGCTATTTACAGCACCTGGACAACCACCCACACCAATTTTCTCTCTATATAAATTTTCCTGATTCATTGCTCCAGCAGTATAATTTTGACACCAACACCACAGATGCTCCAGCAGAAGTTAGTGAAGAAGCCACTGACACAGATGAACCAGAAGCAGAAGCTGCAACAGACCCACAAGCAGAGGCTGACTCAAAAGCTGAACCATTTGGTCAACCTGAGGAAGAAGGTGGCAAGTCTGCAACTGACAGCTCATCCACAGAAGTAGAGGAAGATTCTGAGAAAGAAAGTGAGGAACCCCCAGTTAGGACCTCTTCCAAAACCAAGAAAAGGCACATCATCCAAGAAGAGGAAGAGAATGAACCTGAGGAGGAACCCCCATTCCAGTCCTTTCAAGAAAGGGAAAGGAAAAATAGCAACCTCTCCTGCCTCCGAAGATGAAGCCAAGCAAGTCGATGCAGAGCTGGAAGCTGCAGTAACCAAAGTCACGCGTACACCCACAGAAGCCCAGCAGCTACTTGACATCATTGCCGCCGTCACAGCTAAGGGACAGGTAGCTGATGCACTAACCCCAACTCCTCCACAACCCACTCCTAGCAACCATGTTCGTGCTAGTCCAAGAGAATCCAGCAACAGAAAGGGTAGTACTTCTTGAGGCACTGCTACAGCAGCCTCAACAGAACCAAAACGGACCAAATCAGTGTCAACCAAGCAAGCTGCCCCAGCCGCAACTCCTCTCACCAGCCCATTGAAGAAAAAGACAAAGACATTGTCAGCTACCTCCCCACAAGCTTCCCGAAAGGATAAACTGCGTAGTGCATCCAAGAAGCGCTAATGTCATCCCACCATGTTGCAGCAATACCCAAACAACAGGGGAGTACCTTCTTCTTGCTAGTTAATTTATTTAATTCTGAAAAACTTTTCTTTCATTATGTTTTCAATTTGTGTGGTATTTTCGAATGTCCTCCTCCATGTCCTTGTCAAATTGTGTACCTTTGCTGTTGTGTGCTTGTGAGGACACAACACCTTTTCAGTTTGGAGGGGATGCATATCTGGGTGCTTTGGATATGTGTTTATGTAAGTGTTGTGTGAAGCTCTGATAGCTAATATTTGTGTATGGATTTGAAATCCTAATGAAGATAAATTGAGTTTTAATGGGTGATTATAAGAATGCCGAGTAGAGACAATAATAGATGGAGAGTGAAATTTGTCCTTACACTAAAACTTTGGTGGAGTTTTATAAGACTGTTGTAGCAGAGCCAAAAGAATAGAAAAGATCTTAAGTTTGGGGGGGAAAACGTTTGATTGACTGTGCTGGCTATGAAATAAATTCTGCTCCAATGGCTCAAGTTGCTGAGTATGTACCCCATATGCAGAGTTGCGTTCAAAGGCAACAAGAGTTATGAGCAGTGCTGTAGCAATTACCTTTGCTGTTATAAAAAAGAAGAAGAGAAAAGTGAGACAATAATACAAGGAAGTCCTCTGTCTAGGATATTGAGTAGTCAGGTCTGTTCATGAACCCCATGTTCAGCCTTGAGTAAAAGATATCTCTAGATAAGATTATGTTACAGATATTGCTACAGCAACTATGATCTGTGCATGGTTTGAGTAATTGGGTGTCATCATTACAATTGATTGGCATTCACATGAAAAATAAATGTTATAGTGAGGAGGTTAAGTACTCTCAAGTTTTCATTCTGAAAGAAAGCACAATTTGAGTATGAGAGATTTATGTTACCCCATATGTGAATAAAATTGTGTTACTGCTGAATTACATGCAATCTCGTGGTAATGTTGTAGCATCTCTAGAATTCAATCAAAGTAACACACACACACACTGTGGACAGAAGGAAGCTTAAATCTAGAACTGACTTACTATGGTCATTTTGCATGATTGGGTTTGTGATCTAAAGGTGGAAGAATCCTTGCAAATTTGATAAAAGAGCTAAGTTGTGTGTTGCATGATTGTTTGCGTGAAGTGTTAGTATGTTGTCATTACTTGAGGATAAGTAACGGTTTAAGTTTGAGGTGTGATAACTCTATAAAATGAGAGTTATTACAGCAATTCTAGACTTAAATCAAGATTACTTAGAGAGTAAATGAGGTTTTTTATTATATTTTGGTTATATTTTGCATAAACATTCATTTTAGTGAGTCTTAATAAGTTTTGCTTAAATTAAAGTAATTTGTGCTCAAAACATGTGCATAATTGTAGGTTTTCAGAAGTTTATAATTCATGAAGGGATATTGAGATATTAGACCAACAAGAGGAAGAAAGAATATGGCCACAAAAGAAGTCAAGCACAACCGAGAACAGTGCAGTGTTCTAGCCGTTGTTAGAGCAACCATTGCTGTAGCAATCCTGGAGCACTGAGGGAGAAAACTTAGCGTGGGTTAGCTGTAGAATTACGATTTGCAGTTTCCTAATTTAACTCATGCACACACGAGACTTTTGTTTACCCTAGTTTTTAGTTATAAAAGGAGGTGCGCACCACATAAAACGGCGGCAAAAAATTATCATTAAACACATTAGAGAGAAAAAGAAGAAGAAGATCATAATTCAAGAGGACAGCTTCAGCAGCATTTAAAAAACCCGCAGAGTTATTTGGATTTACTTTTGCTGTTCTCAACTTTTACCTTTCTTCTTTCTTTTACTGATCTAATGTGTCTCGTGAACAACATGTTGATGTTTGTTTTTCTCTTTCAGATATGAACTAGATTTGCTTGTAGTTGAGTGACAAACAATCTAATGGGTTCTTGACTGTTCTTATGAGTTGCTATGTCATTGCTGTAGCATTTTATTCTAGTAGCTATTATTATAACTATTATTTCGGTTGACCACCCATTTAATAGTTCAAGTTAAGATAGAGCCGCAAAAAGGCATGTCTTAGCGGATATTATTAGAGTAATACTTGATCTTAATTCAAGTTTCCTAGATTAAGTTATCTTGAATCCCATAAGGGCTATACTTGAAGTTAAAATTTGTGATAAACTGGACATAAGTACTCACCTTGTAGGGTAGAGAGACTAAAGCGTCATAAGGCCATGCCGTAGGTAAAGTAGCAACTGGTCATTACTAATATACTTAAGGGTGTGAGAGTTCCAATACGCAACAGCTGAGGATGCAGATTAATTCTGCCTAGTGCTGTAGCAATTACTGTAACAACTAGTGTTAACTTGATGAAAAGCAGTCAACCCATAAAGAGAGTTTGATCATTCAACTACCATATTCTCAATTGAAACTTAGACACATTTAATTTAATTTATTTCATTACTGCATTGTTTTACTTTATTCTCTCACAATTATCAATTTCAATAGAACCTAGTTTACATTTGTTAACTTCGGACTTAAGTTAGATTGTACTATTGTGATTGTTGTAGCATTTCTAGTGACATCAATCCATGTGGAGACGATCTCGAATATTCATTACTTTATTACTTGTTGTGTACACTTGCACTTTGGCATCAATAGCATTTGATTATAAAAATTGACCAACAACTTCTCAGTAAAACACATAAAGGGAAATCAAAACCTCATCCCTGACCTCTTGTCCAGACCGCACAAAATCTCACTCATCACCTCTCAGACATATTTTCCTGTCATAGCCATGACGACCTCTTTACCCAACCAAGCTCTTATCTAGAAATCCTTTCATTTGAATCTTACCTTCACCACTCTTAACTAGATCAAAGACTTCGCTCAGAAATTTGTCTATCGCTATATGTTTAAAATCCACCAAACCAGTCCTGATAGTTTCATGCATTTTCATCCTGACTGTTTATTTTTTACAGGATTTTCGGTTAGCCCATTTAAGGATATCTCTGAAGATGAGTTATAGTACATATGGTGTATAACGGTTCTCTATGCTACAACACTAGTATTTCCAGTCCAAGCAATGTGCCAACATCTCGACACACCTGAGAATGCTAGTTCTCTGTTATGCACTCTTCTTGAGTGGTTTTCTCCCATCCCTTGGTGGAGAAAGGAACTCACCCGCATTCACCACCAGAATCACCTTCACCTAATACCAACAAGTGAAGCCGATCAGTTTACATCAGTCTTCATCATCCACCGTCCTTATTTTCAACATCCTGCCACCAACCTCTTTTGAACTCAAAATCAACTCTATGAATGGAAAACCTTGCCCACTTCTTCTCTCCTAAAATATGATCCCACTATTGTTTCAGCATTAAGGAATTTCCTCTTTGATATCAACCATTACCAACCGCCTTCAACTCCCATCCAATAATGGAAAACCTTGCCCACTTCTTCTCTCCTAAAATATGATCCCACTATTGTTTCAGCATTAAGGAATTTTCTCTTTGATATCAACCATTATCAACTGCCTTCAACTCCCATCCAGCACACCTCACAAGGTCCTCAACATGACATTCTCATGTTACCTCCACCTGGTGTAAGCAGTACTCCACCCACAAGCGGAATCATCATAAGGGAAGAAAGACCGGACTACGCAGACATTTTATTCCAAGACTCTCAAGACCCTTGGGAAGAATTCATGTCTCTCCTCTCCTTTCCAGAAATTTCGTAAAAGACTCCAAGCACTCACCTTGCGTTAAGCTCTTCTGCCCCACCAAACAAGACACCTGTCAACTCCCGTGACAGCTCTTCTAATAATTCTCCAACACGACAACCTATGTCCCTGTTTGATGAAGTAGACAGTGATGTAGACAACTTATCTCCATCTCATAGCTTTTGAAAAAGCATCTCCTAGCTTTTTCTTTAAGCCCGCACTTTAAAAAATGTTGTAATAATTTTGGTTGTTTTTTTACTTTTACTTTAGCCCATGTGTGTTTGTCGGGCTCTTGCCAAGAAAAGTTTGTCGTCTTCTTAGCTCCTTCTTCTATTTATAGGGGGAGTCTTTTGTTGTGCAAATTTATAGCTTTCTAAAATCCTTCCCAGCTTTATTGAAATCCTTATAAGAAAAGAAAAGACTATCGTCATCGTTTATTTCGACCCATGCACTAAGTATGCTCTGCACTTGCCTCTTCGAGGATCCTGTGCGGTGAAGTAGTGGATCTCGACTGGTATCAGAGCAATTGTGCTTTATAATTTCTGTAATGATAGTTGTATTTTGCAAATTTTAATTTTCATACAAATTATATAATGTTGATGGTTCACAATTTGGTTGTGATGGTGATGAATGATTTGGTACATGAATGTGGTAATAATTGATGAAAATTACTATAGATTGTATGTTTTATTTATAAAGGAAAATAGTTGTTATGGAATTGAAAATTTGAAATATTTATTGGTATAAGTTTTGAACTCGAATCGAACCGAACTAGTCGGTTTCAATTTCAATCTTACTTTATTCAAATTGTTATTGATTTTTTTGAAGTGATACTCTTTTAAAGTCATACTTACTGATCTAGAGTATTCTACTTAAGTGATACCCTTGCCTCTATTCTAAGTGGGATGCAAACTTATATCTAAAGGAGTTATTACCACAACATAATTATTTTTATTGACTTTTTCAAGAATTTATCACATAATGTGATTGACTCAAAATAAGTCCTTTAGATGTCTTTGACATTTTTATTCTAAAACTGACATCAGCTAGACCAAGTCATTCATGTTAAAACTAGAGTTCAACATATTCTTCGAAAACCTTACAATTTTGTCATCACTTCTAATAGTGAGCATGTCATCAATGTAGAGACATAAAATGACATAGCTATTTTCTATTTCTTTAACAGATATACTTTTTTTTCACATTCGTCGATCTTAAAACCATTCACTTGTAGTAGTTTTTTAAGTTGTATTTCCCTTGGAAAATAACCATGTTCATTGCCTTTTAATTCTTGCTATTATGCTTATTAGTTCCTCCAATTGCAACTATTACAACATTCAATTGATTCAGAATCAAGACTAACACCTGTAGAGAGACCTTTATCTTTAAGATAAAACCAAAAAGTACTCTTTGAGATCTAATTTCTCATTCACCCAAGAACTAATTTGAACTGGTGTGTCATTACGGTGCACCAAATTTAAAACTTTACCATTAATATAAATAATTAGTACAGAGCGAGTAAGGATCGATCCCACAGAGACTATACTAGCTATATTTATTATCAACTCTAAAGCAAGATTTAAAATAAAATAAGAGTAGTAATAATATAAATTAATCTAACTAAAGAAAATGCCAATCATAAATAAAAAAAAGGGTTTATGAATTTTTAACTAAATAGTAAGAATTAAAACTCCGAACAAGAATTTAATAAAAACTCTAATTAAAGGAGAAAGAAATAATAATAATGAAAACTTTGGTTAAAGGATCATTCGTCACCACCAAACATGCACATAATATATCAATTCTATCATCAATTTATATTGAAACTATCAACCGTAGACAACAATAAGCTCTGTTAGTCTCAATCTTTCCTTAGTGTGTCGTTAGGCAAAACAAGCTCTTCACCTAATCTCTAACCATTAAATAATTTAAAACAAGCTCTTTAAATTTAAGATAATGGAAGCATTAAACA
>MKYO02032401.1:77005-102432 GCA_002013955.2 Citrus medica | reverse complement strand
TTACTCTTTGCTCGTCCTCGAGCAAACCTAGAACAAAAATAAAAAGAAAACCTAAACTAGTCCACTTTCGTAGGAAATCACGATTGCATTTAACTTATGCAACAAGCCTTTAAACCCCTTGGCGGCCCTAGTGGGCGAGTTATAGTCTCGTGAGGGCTTCAGCGATGATACCCACAAACATCATTGCAATTTTTTTTAGATCAAAGAACAAAAGAATTTGGAATAAAAATAGCCTCAAAGATTGTATAAGTCATATAGCTCAAAAAAAATTTCAAATATTATCGAAGTTCTAAATTTAATTCAATAGTCAATCTCATCTCTCTTTTGATTCTCATAGTGTGTGTGTGAATTAATTCAATTAAAATTCATTCCCAAAATCTTCAATATCAACAGCTTTTGTCTCGAACAAAGAAAAGAGTAGGTCAAACTAATCTTATCATCTTGATCTCCAATCTTTTTCTTCTTTTACAGGCATTTGTGTGAATTTCTTTTGAAGTTTTTTTTTTAGTTAGGAGCTTTCACTCTACCCCTTAAGGTAGCCTTCTTCTCATGGTAGATTATCCTCTACATACTAGTGGTACATAGGCCCAAATTACTCAAGGATAGCTTCACTCTTAAAGGTTATAGGTAGCTATTTCTGACTATAGTGCCTGTGTATATTACACTTATTGTGGAGATAAGAATCAAGACAAACAGTCATTTACTCAATCTAAAATTCTCAACTCAGGCTGTGTCAATCTCAAATTCTAAGTCAAAATTATGAAAGAATTGATATTAGTGCTCATGGTTTAAAGAATCTCAATTAAGAGGAAATCAACACAAGAATCAAGTATAAACTAAGGTAATATTCAACCCTTTCTAAGAACCATATTCATTGTCAATCAAATTCTTATCACTGGCTAATATTCAAAACAATGTTTTTTTTTAAATTGAAGGAGAGAAAAGAAAAAAAAATGAAACAACAAAAACTAAGTTCGAAATCCCCCCCCCCACACTTAATTCTTACATTGTCCTCAAGGTAAGCTAACAAAAGACAGAATTAAACATGGGGAAATGAGATGAGACACACAAACAGAAACAAACAAATTTCAATACAACGTAGGTAAAGTAAATGAGAATGAGAGGGAGAAAGATCAAATCTGTTATGGCGTGCTCTCAAAATCTTTTCTCCAGCCATTGGGTTGCCTCCCAATAAGCGCTTGGTTTATTGTCATCAGCCTGACATGGTTCTCAAGTTTCACTCATCAACGTACGCAGGTTCATAAAGTGGAGCCTCATCTACATTAAGTGTCTGAAAGTTTTCATAGTAAGGCTTCAACCTATGACCATTAACTTTGAACTCTTTACCTGTCTTTAAGCTCCTGATCTCAACTGCACCATGAGGAAAAACATTAATAACAATAAAAGGCCCAACCCATCGAGAACGTAACTTACCTGGAAACAACTTAAGGCGAGAATGGAATAGCAGAACTTTCTGTCCAACTTCAAAATTCTTTCTCAAGATCTGCTTGTCATGAAAAGCCTTAGTCTTTTCCTTATAGATTCGTGAACTCTCATAGGCATCATTTCGAATTTCCTCTAATTCTTGCAATTGGAGTTTTCTGTGTTGGCCGGCGGCGTCCAGTTCCATGTTACATTGTTTCACAGCCCACCATGCTTTATGTTCAAGTTCCACTGGAAGATGACAAGGCTTACCATATACTAACCTGTAGGGTGACATACCAATAGGAGTTTTGTATGCGGTCCTATATGCCCAAAGTGCATCATCAAGCCGTAAGCTCCAGTCCTTTCTATTTGGATTAACTGTCTTTTCAAGAATTGATTTCACTTCCCTATTAGACACCTCAGCTTGCCCACTAGTTTGGGGATGGTAAGATGTAGATACCTTGTGAGTGATGTTGTATTTTCGAAAGAGGGCTTCTACTGACCTGTTACAAAAGTGAGTGCCTCTGTCGCTGATAATTGCCTTTGGTGTTCCAAACCTTGTAAAGATGTTACTCTTTATAAAATCTACCACAACCTTAGAATCGTTAGTTCGGGTGGCTTTTGCTTCCACCCATTTTGAAACATAATCAACCGTCAGAACAATATAGAGATTACCAAATGATGAAGGAAATGGTCCCATGAAGTCGATGCCCCAAACATCAAAAATCTCAACTATAAGAATGGGAGATTGCGGCATTTGATTTCTAGGTCCCAAATTACCTGTTCTCTGACAACGATCACAAGATTTGCAAAACAAATATGCGTCCTTAAATAGTGATGGCCAATAAAAACCGCTTGCAAGTACCTTAAGGGCTGTTCTCTTTGGTCCAAAATGTCCTCCACAAGCCAAAGTATGACAAAAGGTGAGAATAGAAGTAAATTCAGTTTCGGGTACGCACCTTCTAATAACTTGATCAGAACAATGCTTCCACAAGTATGGCTCATCCCACACATAGTACTTGGCATCACTCTTGATCTTGGCCTTTTGTGCACGGGTTATCTCATTCGGTATTGTTCTGGTAACTAAGTAATTGACAATATCTGCATACCAAGGAGCAACTATACCTACATGTAATAACTGCTCATCTGGAAAATTTTCATGCAATGGAAGTGCATCTTCGTTATAGGTAAGTCGACTCAAATGATCTGCCACCAAATTCTCAGAACCTCTTTTATCTAGAATCTCTAAGTCAAATTCTTGCAATAGAAGTATCCATCGAATAAGGCGTGGCTTGGCATCCTTTTTGGTGAGCAAGTACCTAATAGCTGCATGGTCAGAGTAAACGATTACCTTAGATCCAATTAAATAAGAACGAAATTTCTCTAAGGCAAAGATAACTGCTAAAAGCTATTTCTCGGTAGTGGAGTAGTTAAGTTGTGCATCATTCAATGTACGAGAGGCATAATAGATGACATGAGGAAGCTTGCCCACATGCTGGCCCAACACGGCTCTAACAGCATAGTTACTAGCATCGCACATAATCTCAAATGGTAAATCCTAGTTTGGTGGTTGAATCATATGGGTCAATGTCAAAACCTCTTTTAACTTCTTAAAAGCTCTTTGGCACTCTTCATTGAAGTCAAACGTTGCATCCTTTTGAAGTAAGTTGCAGAGAGGTAAAACTATCTTGGAGAAGTCCTTGATAAACCTGCGATAGAAACCTGCATGACCAAGAAAAGAACGAACCTCCCTCACACTAGTGGGAGGTGGTAAGGAGCGTATAAGATCTATCTTAGATTTATCAACTTCAATCCCCTTTTCAGAAATAACATGGCCTAGTACAATACCTTGATTAACCATAAAATGACATTTTTCCCAATTAAGCACAAGGTTAGTGTCAATGCATCGTTTAAGAACAAGTGTAAGGTTATATAAACATTTAGCGAAAGAATCACCATAAACTGTAAAATCATCCATAAATACCTCAATGATGTTCTCCACATAATCAGAAAAAATACTCATCATACACCTTTGGAAAGTGGCAGGAGCGTTACAGAGACCAAACGGCATGCGTCGGTAAGCAAATGTTCCGAAGGGGCATGTGAATGTCGTTTTCTCTTGGTCTTCCGGAGCGATAACGATCTGATTATAACCTGAGTAACCATCAAGAAAACAATAATGAGAGTGACCACTTAACCTTTCAAGCATTTGATCAATGAATGGCAGAGGAAAATGATCCTTGCGAGTGGCTGCATTCAGTTTACGATAGTCAATGCAAACTCTCCACCCAGTTTGAACTCTAGTTGGCACAAGCTCATTTTCTTCATTCTTGACCACTGTGATGCCTGATTTTTTTGGAACTATCTGCACAGGACTTACCCATTTACTATCAGAAATGGGATAAATAATCCCTACATTAAGGAGTTTCAGTATCTCTTTTTTTACGACTTCCATCATTGGTGGATTAAGGCGGCGTTGTGCATCTCTCGTTGGTTTAGACCCTTCCTCTAGCAAAATGCGATGCATGCACATGGAATGAATAATTCCCTTAATGTCCACAATGGTCTAGCCAATCGCTGTCTTGTGATCTCGAAGCACCCTAATTAACTTTTCTTGTTGAACTGGGGTGAGGGTTTTAGCAATTATGACTGGAAGTGTTTCATTCTCATCCAAGTAAATATATTGCAGGTGTTCTGGGAGTGGTTTAAGTTCTAAGGTAAGTGCTTGCACAATTGAAGGTAAAAGTTTCTTATTTAATAAAGGCAATTCAAGGTAAGACACATTATACCCATTGGTGCGTAATGTGACTGCTCCATCTAAGATTGTCATAGCTTCCTCTACCTCATCATCCAATTTTATCAAATTTGCATGCTCCTTAGAATCATCTTTCGTAAGATTTTTGCTTATGGTAATTTCAAAATTATTATTATCGGATAATTCAAAGAAATCCTGCACCAAAGTATTAATATCATCTACGGCAAAAACAGAATGAACATCACTGAGATACCTCATTGCCTCAAAGATATTGAAGCGGATCACTTCACCATCGAATTCCATTGTAAGGGTTCCATCGTGAACATCAATCTTGGTTCGGGCTGTCTTAAGGAATGGCCGCCCCAACAGAATAGGAGTGGGATTGGGCGACAACTCATCCTCCATTTCAAGGATATAAAAATCAGCTGGAAAGACCAATTCATTGACCTGCACAAGAACATCTTCCATAACCCCCTTCGGGTAAGCATTAGATCTGTCAGCCAATTGAATAATTATACCAGTTTCTTCCATTGGACCTAAATTTAAGGAGTTATAAATTGAATATGGCATAACATTAATTGAGGCCCCTAAATCTAGCATACATCTTTCGAATCTGGTATTACCAATAGTACAGGGATAGTGAAAATACCTGGATCCTTGCACTTAGGCGGAAGTTTTCTTTGAAGTACAGCAGAAACATTCTCTCCAACACTTACCTTTTCGTTATCGCTCAACTTTCGCTTGTTGCTGCATAATTCCTTCAAAAACTTTGTATAACGCGGCACTTGTTTAATAGCATCAAGTAGAGGAATATTTACCTCTACTTTGCGAAAGGTCTCAAGGATCTCTTTTTCTTGCTCTTCTTTCTTGGATTGTTTAAATCTACTAGGAAATGGTGGAGGAATGGAGAGAATCTTAATTCGAGGTGAGGGGATACTCACCTGGCCAGATGGATCGACTGACAATGCCGAGTGGGAATCGTCTTTCCTTGTTAAAGGAAGAGCCTCAGGGGAGGAATTGGTCACAGAGGGCGATGATGTTGTGGACACTTTTAATGGCTTGGCTAATAATGGTTCCAATTGCTTTCCGCTCCTAAGGGACATAGCACTAGCATTCTCCATGGATTAATTTTTGGTTGAGAAGGTAACTTTCCTGAAGTTCTAGCCTCTATCTTACTCATATATGTGGCCAATTGGCCAATTTGATTATTTAAATGTTGGAGTTGTGTCTGGGTAGTCTGTTGGAATTGTATAGAGTTAGTAGCGAGAGCTTTTACAATATCTTCCAAAGACATACCTTGATTTTGAGGAGGTAAAGGTGTTCGAACTTGGTAAGGCTGTTGCACCTGGTGTTGGGGGTAGCCCGGTGGTCGAGACGGTGCCACATTAGGAACGCCTTGTGGTTGGTTCCCATACCTAAAATTAGGGTGATCCTTCCACCCTTCATTGTAAAAATTAGAATAAGGATCATACCTTTGTCTTGGTTGGCCTAGGAACCCCTCAACTGCGTTGGCCTGCTCATGTGAACCCTCTTGGATGGCAGGGCACATGTCAGTCGCATGCCCAACCATAGAACATACGCCACATGGTCTCATTTGTTGCCCTAGAGCTAATTGTTGCACCAAAGAAGTAAGATTTGAAACTTGTTTTTCTAGAGAAGTAGTACTTACCTCATTGACTCGCTTAGGTGGCGGCAGTAGATCGTTCCTAGTGTTGAACTGTTGGGAATTAGCAGCCATGTTAGCAATGAGATTTCGGGCTGCTTCTGGTGTCTTATCCACGAGTGCTCCTCCACTAGCGGCATCAATCATACTCCTATCCATAGGTAGTAGACCCTCATAAAAGTATTGAATAAGAAGTTGATCACTTATCTGATGGTGAGGGCAACTAGCACATAGCTTTTTGAATCGTTCCCAATAGTCGTAGAGCGGCTCTCCATTATACTGTCGGATTCCACAAATTTCTTTTCGAATGCTGCCAGCTTTTGATGCTGGGAAATATTTCTCCAAAAATAGCTGACGCATCTCATTCCATGTAGTGACAGTACCGGAGGGAAGATAGTACAACCATTCCTTGGCTGAATCCGCCAAAGAGAATGGGAAGGCCATTAGCTTAACTTGCTCTTCAGAAACTCCGGCTGGTTTCATTGTGGAACAGACCACATGGAACTCCTTCAAGTGCTTATTTGGATCCTCTCCTGCAAGACCATGAAAAGTAGGAAGAAGATGAATCATCCCAGATTTGAGTTCAAAGTTTACCTGAGGGTTTGGATTCTCAATGCATAAGGGTTGCTGGTCCAAGTTAGGAGCTGCCAACTCTTTAAGTGTTCGGTTGTTATTCTGAGCCATTGGTTCGGGTTCTGGGCTGCTTGGCTCTGTCTTTGGGAGTGGAATGTGGATGGCAAAATCGAGTTCTGAATATGATGAGGTTGCTCTAAGTTGTTCGAGTTTCAATCGAATGTCCTTTATGCTCATGAAAATCTAAATATAGAACAAAAAATAACCAATTAAAATAAAGTAAATAAATAAGATGAAAATAGAAATAAAAATAAAAATAATAAAATAAAACGAGTGATAATAAACAAACTAGACGCTAGTCCCCGGCAACGGCGCCAAAAATTTGGTAGTGTCGTTAAGGTGCACCAAATTTAAAACCTTACCACTAATATAAATAATTAGTACAGAGCGAGTAAGGATCGATCCCACAGAGACTATGCTAGTTATATTTATTTATCAACTCTAAAGCAAGATTTAAAATAAAATAATAGTAGTAATAATAGAAATTAATCTAACTAAAGAAAATGCCAATTATAAATAAAAAGGGGGTTTATGAATTTTTAACTAAATAGTAAGAAATAAAGAAATTAAAACTACGAACAAGAATTTAATAAAAACTCTAGTTAAAGGAAAAAGAAATAATAATGATGAAAACTTTGGTTAAAGGATCATTCGCCACCACCAAACATGCACATAATATATCAATTCTATCATCAACTTATATTGAAACTATCAACCGTAGACAACAATAAGCTCTGTTAGTCTCAATCTTTCCTTAGTGTGTCGTTAGGCAAAACAAGCTCTTCACCTAATCTCTAACCATTAAATAATTTAAAACAAGCTCTTTAAATTTAAGATAATGGAAGCATTAAACAAAGAAAGATATTAGGTTGATCTAGGCAATAAACACACAAGCTCGGATTATTTAACCTAGGTTATGTTCTCCAATTGAAATCACTGATTCCAACCTGCTACTAATGATTAAAATATCAAGACAATTACGGATCAAGAATTTTAATCTAGCAATAGAATTTATTCAAGTCCTATCTAATTGGCCACTCAAATAAAACAAGAATAAACCATGAACATTAATTATAGAAGAACATAAACAATCTCAATTAAATAAATTGAATGATAGAATTTAAATTTAATTGCATAGCATGTTTAGGGTTTTGAATTCACCCTCAACCAAATAAAAATTTAGCCTAGTATAATTGAATTGAGAATAAGAGAATTGACAAAACCAATCATGGAGATTAATTCAAGCGGCTGCCTTTGCTTTAACTTAATTCCAGCAGCTGATTTTTTTCTTCTCCTTGCAGCTGCTGATTTTCCTCTGCCCGAATTGCGTCTGCACTCCTCCCTCTCGCTCTCTGGCAGCTCTTCTTTTATAATGCTAGTTGACCGAATTCTTCTCCAACAAATCTAAAGAAATCCTTTTTCAATTCTAATTGAAATCCTTTTTCAATTTGAACTTCTTCATGTCCTTTTTATCCACAATCTCCAATTAATTTCCTATTCAATTAAATAATACAATTAATTAAAAATAATAAATAAAAATAACTAGCAAATATATAATAAAGGGTAAAATATGTATATTAATTAATTCCCTATTCAATTAAAAATTAACTAAAATAACTAGATTATTTAAGATCAAAACAAGAAAAAGATGGAGAAACTAATAACAAAATATATGAAAAATATGCACTTATCATGAACATTCTATAATTCGTTGCGAAGAGCTCACACAGAATATTCTAAATGATTTATGTAAAGTCTATTTTTCCAATATTCTTCTTGCTTAAAATCGGCATTAAAATAGCCATTTTATGTTTTTTTTCATTTTTACAATATATCATTCCCAGCATAAACTAAATAATGAAAATTGTCATGCATGCATCTCTCACAAATAAAATAAAAGAAGATAAAACAAGACATTAGCATGTCAATGAACCATTTATCATAGGTCATCCAAGTTATAACTAAAGTAAAAAAGTATTTAGTTGAAAATGTATCCACACCTTGAGCAATTGAACACCATCTATTGAATATTACTGATACTTTTGTAAATGTTTTTAGCTACAACAACAATTATCGAATCAGTTAAAGAAACAGTTGGCCAACCACATTGAATTTATAAAAATATTTATGCTTTTATCACTAATTAACCTATGAAAAATAGCTTTAATAAATCAAACAAAATAGAAATAATAAAATTAATACTGCAAAACAGCACAAGATGAACAAAATTACATCAATTAGAAAAAAAATGTTTATAAAACAAACAGAACATGGAAACCTTGCACACAAGCACTTCTTAATGATAAATAATTTTTATTAAATTCAACATATGATTAAATAATTAAAAATTTATTGGCATAAGAAAAATAATAAAAAATTGAGCAATCTCCATAGCTACTCTAACATGCTTATAATGAAAAAAACTGTTAATTATTAAATAAGTGCAGCCATGAACTATTATATTAAAGATAAACCAAATTCGTGATTTTTAATACATGAAAATCATCAATGCCCAAAAATCAAAATAAACAAATAAAGACCCAATCGTTTTTTTATAGATTATAACTGAAGTAAAGAAATTAACAGATCTAAAACAAACAAAAAACAAACACCCAATCTTTTCGCTCTTGCATGCATGTCCATATGAAGTGAGGAAAGTGAAGAAACTAAGAGATACCAAACATATTGAAAATTATAACTCAAAAATTGAGAAAGACAGAAAGATTTCGACCTTTAGTTTTAGGGCTTCCATTTTGAATCTTTATATCAATGTTGGCACTTTAGAGTTTCAAATCTTTTATTCTAGTAGCTTTTAAGGGCTTCATTCTTCAATCTTTGATTCTAGGTTCGTTTAGTTGTAATTTTTCTTTTTCAACTTCAATCTTCTTTCTTTATCTTTATTCTTCAATATTCATTTTTCGTCTTGTTTTGTGAAGCCAGAAAGTAGTTATATTCTGTTAAACATTAATGAGGTGGCATGCTGAGCTGGCATGGAATCTTTTGGCTGTTAAATCTATTAGCTAAGTAGAAACAGGAGCTGGCTTCTTTTTCTCGTGACTAAAGGGTATTAAAAGGCAGCAAAAGTATTCTTGAAGAGAGAGGCGTGTGAGAGATTCTTTGAGTGAGATATAGAGCTTATGTGAGAAGTTAATATCTCTGTAATCTCATCATCTTTTGTTAACCATTTTTCATTCTAAATAAAGCTTAGAGCAGTACTATTTCAACCGTGGATGTAGGCTTCTTGTGGCCGAACCACGTTACATCCTCTTGCCATTTTTATGTTCTTGGTGACTTTAATTGCCTTGTTTAAGCTTTAGGTTTTGAGCACATTTGATTGTATGCTTTGATTCTCTTGAAGAAACTAGAAGCATTGGGCCAGTTCTTAACAAATTGGTATAAGAGCTAGAAGGACACTCTGTTCTTGATCTGGCATGATGGGCAGCACAAGATTCGATCTTGAAAGATTCAATAGAGAGAATGACTTCTACTTGTGGAGTCTTAAGATGCGAGCCATTCTGATTCAACAGGGCTTGGATAGTGCCCTCGATGATGAAGAAGAAACAAAGTCCAAAAGGGAAAAGGAAGGAGGATCTTCAAGTTTGGGTGGAGACTCAAGAACTATAAACAACAAAGCTCACAGCACTATCATTCTACACTTGTCTAATGAAGTGCTGAGAGAAGTAGCCAAAGAGAAGACAGCCTCTGGTTTGTGGGCTAAACTGGAAGAACTCTTCTTGAAGAAATCTTTGGCTAAAAGATTGTACATGAAGAGGAAGCTCTACACGTTTTCTATGAAGGAAGGGACAGCCATAAAAGACCACCTGGATGAGTTCAATAAACTGATACTCGATCTTGAAAACGTAAATGTCATTCTTGAAGATGAAGATAGAGCTCTTATTTTGTTGAGCTCACTGCCTGACTCCTATGAACATTTTGTGGACACCTTACTCTATGGAAGACAGACCCTCACATTAAAGGATGTCAAGAATGCTCTCAAATCTAAAGACCTATAGAAAAGATCAGACTTCAAGGATCAAGCTATAGGAGATGGATTGTTTGTCAAAACAAAATCAGAAAAGAAAGTAAACAAAGACAAGAAGAACAAAATTCAGAAAGAAAAAGATGATAAGAAAAAGAAGAAAAGAAAATGCTACTTCTGTCAAAGGGAAGGACATTACATCAAGGACTGCTTCGAGAAAAAGAAGCTTGAAAAACTGCAAAAGGAGACAAATGGAAAAGCAGCAATTGCATCTGAAGATGAAGAGAATGCTGAAGGTGCAGATGTCCTCATTGCAGCAGAAAAACAACCCACAGCTGAATGGATTCTTGATTCTGGATGTTCCTTTCACATGTGCCCAAATAAAGAATTCTTCAAGACCTTCGAGAGCTTAGATNGATGTCCTCATTGCAGGAGAAAAACAACCCACAGCTGAATGGATTCTTGATTCTGGATGTTCCTTTCACATGTGCCCAAATAAAGAATTCTTCAAGACCTTCGAGAGCTTAGATGGTGGGAAGGTTTTGCTAGGAAACAACCTTGCTTGCAAAGTCACTGGAATGGGAACTATCAACATTCAGATGTTTGATGATAAAACCAGGGAGCTTAAACAAGTAAGGTATGTCCCTGAACTAAAAAGAAACCGAATTTCTCTTGGGATGATGGATAAAATGGGTTGTAGCATTAAGGCTGAAGATGGGAAAATTGAGGTCCTAAATAAAGATGAAGTCATAATGAAGGGTATTAGAAGAAATGGTTTGTATGTGGTAGTTGGGTCAGTGCCTCAGCTTGGAGTAAATGCAAACATAAGTAGTGATAAAACCAAGCTCTGGCACATGAGACTTAGACATATGAGTCAGAAAGGTATGAAAGAGCTGGAGAAACAAGGTTTGTTTGGTCATGATCAGATTTCTCAACTGGAATTCTGTGAAAAGTGTGTGTTTGGGAAAGCCACCAGACTTAAGTTCAACACAGGCAAGCATGAAACTAAACAGACCCTGGACTACATCCATTCTGACATTTTGGGTCCCTCCCAAGTTCCATCTCATGGTGGATCAAGATACCTTATCACCTTCATAGATGACTACTCAAGGAAGCTTTAGGTTTACATCTTGAAGCATAAGAGTGAAGCCCTAAATAAGTTCAAGGAATGGATAGCTCTAATGGAGAATCAAATAGGGAGGAAAGTGAAAAGACTCAGAACTGATAATGGGCTAGAATATTGCAGTAATGAATTTGATGAGTTCTGTAAAAGGCTGGGCATTGCAAGGCACAAGACAGTAAGGCATACACCTCAGCAAAATGGACTTGCTGAAAGGATGAATAGGACCTTGATTGAAAAGGTTAGATGCATGTTGTTGAGCTCAAATCTCTCCAAACATTTTTGGGCTGAAGCTGCTGTTACAGCTGCATATCTCATTAATAGAAGCCCATCATCAGCTCTGGAGTTCAAAACACCTCAGGAAGTATGGTCTGGGAAGCCACCTGATCTTAGCAATCTGAAAGTCTTTGGTTGCCCTGCCTATGCACACATCAAACAGGGCAAGCTAGAACCAAGGGCTGTGAAAGGTTATTTCATAGGGTACCCTGAGGGCATTAAAGGGTACAAAATTTGGAGCTTAAATGGGAAACCCACCAGAACCTTTATCAGCAGGGATGTTGTTTTTGATGAGGAAGCCCTGACACAGTCAAGGGTTGAGACTGAAATAACCAATACAAGCTCTGAAGAAAAGGGAGTTGTTGAGCTGGAGGTGGAGTCACCAAAAGAAGCAAAACAGCATCCAAAGCAAACACATTCTGAACTAGAAGGATATCAACTGGCAAGGGATAGAATAAGAAGAACTATTAAAATGCCTGAAAGATATGGAGTTGCAGATCTTAGATCATATGCTTTGGCTGTGGCTGAAGCTGAAACAAGTGAGGAACCAACAACCTACAAGCAAGCTATGAGATCCAAGGATAAAAGAAAGTGGGTAGATGCCATGGAAGAAGAAATGGCATCACTTAGAAAGAATAAGACCTGGACTTTAGTAAAGAAACCAGCTAAGCAAAAGTTAGCAGGCTGTAAATGGATATATAAAATAAAAGAAGGAGTCTTAGAAGCTGAACCAGCTAGGTACAAGGCCAGACTTGTAGCAAAGGGGTTCACCCAAAGAGAGGGAGTGGATTTTAATGAAGTGTTCTCCCCTGTGGTCAAACACAGCTCAATAAGAGTCTTATTATCTATTGCAGCATACAATGACTTGGAGTTGGATCAAATGGACGTGAAGACTGATTTTCTACGTGGAGATCTCAGTGAGAGGATACTGATGGACCAGCCAGAGGGGTTTGTTGAAGCAGGATCAGAAAACATGGCTTGCTTGCTCAATAAGAGTCTATATGGATTAAAGCAGTCACCTAGGCAATGGTATTTGAAATTCGATGAGTTTATGATCACACATGGCTACAGCAGAAGTAAATATGACAGTTGTGTGTATTTTAAGACTCTAATCTCTGGAAGTTTCATTTACCTTCTACTCTATGTGGATGACATGCTCCTGGCATGTAAACAAAGAGAAGAGCTGGAGTGGCTTAAAGGTGAGCTAAGCTCTGAGTTCGAAATGAAGGACCTAGGACCAGCCACCAAAATATTGGGAATGAACATAATCAGAAATAGAGTTTCTAAAACTCTTTTCTTGTCTCAGACAGGATATGTGGAGAAGGTTCTCAGTAGATTTGGAATGAATGAATCCAAACCAGTCTCAACACCTCTGGGAGCTCAGTTTAGATTATCTAAACAAGAAGAGCCAGAAGAAAATGCAGAGGTTGAACACATGAAGAAAATACCATACACTAGTGTGGTTGGTTGTATTATGTATGGCATGGTCTGCACCAGACCTGATTTGGCCTATGGAATTGGAGTATTGAGCAGATTCATGTCAAATCCTGGAAAACATCATTGGCATGCAGCTAAGTGGATGTTGAGGTATCTAAAGGGTACAGCTGGTCTGGGCGTAATATATGGTAGGGTTGACAAGAGCTCAGACCAAATTCAAGGATATGTTGATTCAGACTTTGCTGGTGACCTGGATAAAAGGAGGTCGATCACTGGCTATGTTTACACTTTGTGTGGTGGAGTAGTCAGCTGGAAGGCTTCTCTACAGTCAGTTGTTGCTTTGTCAACTACTAAGGCAGAGTACATAGCACTCTCAGAAGCAGTGAAAGAAGTAATATGGTTAAAAGGGTTAGTTACAGAGTTAGGTCTGGAGCAAGGATCAGCCAATATCAGCTGTGACAGCTCTAGTGCCATCCAGTTAAGCAAGAACCCAAAATACCACGAGAGGACAAAACATGTGGATATAAGGTTACACTTCATCAGAGATGAGATTGCTCAACAGGTGGTAAATGTAATTGAGATTGCATCAGAATGTAACCCTGCTGACATGCTTACGAAGCCTCTTCCATCAGTCAAGTTCAAAGCTGCTTTGAATTTGATTGGCATGGTTAGTCAATAAATCTAGTTATGGTAGGTTGATTCAGTGACTGGAGGAATCTTTAACAGGATAAAACTAGGTGGAGATTTGTGAAGCCAGAAGGTAGTTATATTCTGTTAAACATTAATGAGGTGGCATGCTGAGCTGGCATGGAATCTTTTGGCTGTTAAATCTGTTAGCTAAGTAGAAACAGGAGCTGGCTTCTTTTTCTCGTGACTAAGGGGTATTAAAAGGCAGCAAAAGTATTCTTGAAGAGAGAGGTGTGTGAGAGATTCTTTTAGTGAGATATAGAGCTTATGTGAGAAGTTAATATCTCTGTAATCTCATCATCTTTTGTTAACCATTTTTCATTCTAAATAAAGCTTAGAGCAGTACTGTTTCAATCGTGGATGTAGGCTTCTTGTGGCCGAACCACGTTACATCCTCTTGCCATTTTTATGTCCTTGGTGACTTTAATTGCCTTGTTTAAGCTTTAGGTTTTGAGCACATTTGATTGTATGCTTTGATTCTCTTGAAGAAACTAGAAGCATTGGGCCAGTTCTTAACATGTTTGGTGGTCATTTCTTCATGATTTAATTATTGTTAGGGTTTATTTGACTTGATTAGGCTTGGTTAGATAAAGAGTGGAAATTTGTGAAGAGTGGAACTTATAGAGCCAAAATTTTCCTAATTGTGCTCTTTATAAAACTCTGATTTTAGATTAGTAATAGGGTTTGCAAAATTTTTAGAATCCAATCAGGATTTGGGATCTTGTACCATTCAGGACGAGGCTAATACTCATTTTTTTAAACTGATTTAAAATTAGTAGGGATTGGGGAAAATTTTTTATCTCGATTAATGATTCAGGATGAGATCAAGATGAGTTTTAATCCGATTGAGATCCTAATTCAATCGATTATTTTTCATTCAATTTTAATAAAAGAATGAGTACCAAATTGACCTGTCCTAGCACATTAGGTAGCACCGAACACCCATTTCACTTAACTTTCTTTTTCAATTTTAACTTAGTTTAAAAATAAATGAGAAAGTTAAACAAAAAAATTGTCATCATGATCTTCAAACCTTATCCTGACATAGCTTTGAGAATGACCAAAAAAAAAATTGACAATCACCAACCATAATTATTATCTTATAATGCTACTGTCGAAAATAACATAGTGATTAAATCTTACAGTAGATGAGATTAGAGCTGGTCTCTATAAGTCACAATAGATTCCCTCGTGATGAACTGCTCTTACAATTAAAGAAAAACTTAGCCACAGCAGCTAACAGGATGAAGCAAACAGCTGACAAGGTTCACCGCGACGTTGAGTTCAAACAGGGAGATATGGTGTGATTAAAGTTGCAGCCCTATCGGCAGACTTCAGTGTTCAGGAGGGCACATCAGAAATTAGCTTGCAGGTACTTTGGGCCATATTTAGTTCTTCGCAAAGTTGGAGCCGTTGCATACGAACTACAACTACCAAAGAATGCTCCAATTCACCCGGTGTTTCACGTCTCTTTGCTTAAGAAAGCCGTGGGTGATTTCCTTAGCAACGACGTCGATTTACCACCTGTGGATGATGAAGGCTCGGTGATCATGGACCCTGAAGCTATCCTTGACACACGTTGGGTGAAGAGAGGAGGTAAAGTGATCGAGCAGAATCTAGTCCATTGGAAAAAAAATGCCGGCTGAAGAAGCAACATGGGAGGACACCACAATGCTGCACCAACAGTTTCCCAATCTGACCCTTGAGGACAAGGGTATTCTTCGAGGATGGGGCAATGATAGACAGTAAATGCATGAGCCACGAAGAATGCATGAGCCACGAAGTTCTGGGAGAATGCCAAAGCCAAATCCTAAGCTTGCTACGTGAGGGCATGAGTCCCATGCAAGCCATGCATGAAACATGCATGTGCTGAGATCGTGAAGATACGTGCTGGAGCTGGAGCCGTGATCTAGGAATACGCTTATCAATGATTGTGCAGCGAGTAAGGAGGGAAGATAAGACACGGAAGTTGTTTTCGATTATCTTTCGGTTCGAATTCTTAGGTAAGTTGTCATACTCGTTTATTTAGCCGTAATTGTAGGATGGAAACCAAAGTCTTGTTATTATAAATAAGCTTCAGGATATGAATAAAAGTATAGAGAATTCTAAACAACAATTATTTGGTCCTTTCTCACCATAAACAGAAAAATATCACTTGTGTTACGCGTGATCATTGGCTGTGTCTGACTGGGACCTATCACAGAATAGAATATAAGACCATCTTCTTTGTCATTTATATGCATGGAAGCAGGAGCTAGAGGAATTTCCCTAGATTGATATGAATGATCAAAATTGTTACGACATTCTAGAGCTATGTGTTTAGGCTTAAAGCAAATTTGACAAACAAATTTATCACTCGGGTCCACGTAAGTACTATTGGTTGGCATTTGTTATGTTGCTGTTGTTTCCAATTGGAAATTTCTAAAATTGCTATTGTTCCAAACTCCATTCATTTCTGTTGGTGTGAAACCCCTCCCCTTGAGTTAAAACAACCCTCATGATTTCTACCTCTTCCTCTTTGATTGAAAAAGGCTTGTTCATGGTTGAGAAATTGCTTCTTATCTTCTTGTTCATTGGACAACATTTGCTCATATCCTTGCAAGGCTGAAATGAACTGATAGTATATAGGGCATGGAGATTTTACTAGTATTGCTACTTTGAAGTCTCGAAATTATGGTCCAAGTCTGTGCCAATTGAAATTCTTTATCACCATCGTCCACTGGTTTATTTACGGCAGTCAAACTATCATAAATAGTTTTGAATTTTTGAATATATTCATTTGTAATCAGTGATCCTTTCTTAAGATTCATTTGATGGTCTTTGAGATAAACAATCTTTTCCTTCATCATGGGCAGTAGCTGCTCTTCAAGAGATGGCCATACTTGGTGGGCTGATACTGCTTCAATTATCATCCTTAGCACTTCTTCAGACATGATTCCTAATCATCAAGGGGTTAGGATACCATCGTTGTCAACGAAGTCTCATATCTGGATTAGAAACCTTTTTGCCATCATTGTCTTCTACCTCAGCCTCTGGTCTCCTAGCTCCTTTGGTGTGTCACTGCAAGGCTACTCACTAATAGAAATACTTGAGATTTCCACGTTAGGAAATTTGAAGGGCTGAGCTTTATGGATACAAGGCTAGTGCATTGGCGAAAGGATGAGATAAAGAGTGATGATTCTTTATTGGCCATGTTTGTTGTTCTCACAAAAGTTCTGATACCATATGGAAAATAACCAGGATATTTTTAAATTAATGAATTGTGAGCTTTCCTTTTATTAAAGAAGTATTTGATATGCATGCAAGATTGTGCAAAGAATTTAGGCCAAGATTCTAGCTAACAAAAAAAAAAGAAATAATAAATGTCTAATGGCTAGTTAATTCAAGGCTATTATTCTTACTTGTTAAGGTCTGATTTGTGTCCAATAAGTTTAGGATTTTTAGACTGATAGATTGGGACTTTCTCTCCAAAAATATTGCTGGGATAGAAGCTAAGGATTTTAAGCATTGATATAAGTATTTGATTTTGCTAACTGATCCTTAGATACAGCTTCACTTGCTGTTTGGAGATTTTCTTCACTATTGAGCCTTTGATTTAATTCTAGATTTTAATATGATTAAAACCTGAATTCAATTGACCGTTACAATCTTATAGTAAGTTCTGAATTTAATTAACCATTACAAATAATAAATTATAGAATTGATTGTAAAATTAATTTTGAATTTAACTAGCCATTGCAATCTCTATAATTTTTGCATTTATTCAAAACAGCCAACAAGTGTATTTTGAGTGTCAACTTCTCATTCACGCCAGCATCATTTTGGATAAACAAATACATTACTTAAAATGAGTGGATTTCACTCAAAATTATATTTTAAAATAGTAACTCATTATTCTATTTTTAAAACAAAACTCATTTTTTCCTCTTTTTTTGGTATTCTTAATTTCTCCAAATGATAAATGCATATTGTCTCTACATTTTACTAATTAATTTCTCCATCTTTTTTTTGTTTTGGTCTTAAATATTTTAATTACTTTAATAAATTTTTAATTTAATTAATTTCTAATTACTTTATTATGTTAATTTTTATCTTAGTTTTTATATTTTTTTATTTTAAGTATTTTTGTGATTAAAGAGGAATTAAATCAGGATATTTACTAAAAAATCTACTTGAAAGAATTAGAAAGAAAAATAATTGAAGATTTTTGGGAAGCCAAGAAAACTGATGCCAATGGCCATCACGTGGAGACTAAAGAAGAAATTGAATCTAATTCAATTTGGTGACTTTCCCTTTTGGCCTTGAAACAATTGGCAACTGCACATGCATGGCATTAAATATGGAAAGCAAATTGAGAAAAAAAGGAAATGGCCATATTAAATTAAGCATGCAGGTGAATTGCTTAAGCAATTGGTGGACAATGCAGTAGGAAATAAAGAAGAAAAATTCTATGACGCCGTGATTAAAATCACGATATCAGTATCGTGATAATTGTTTGCCGTTAGATTAGATCAACAATTCATAATAATTAAAATTTAATAAAAGAAATTAATTAATTTACATATAACTTGTTTATTGGTTTAAAATTAAAAAAATTGGGTTTTCCTATTGAAAGAATAATGAGAAAGCCACACCCACCATTGCGTAAACTTCCGTTCAAGTGCGCCGGCAATACCTCTACAAATTGTAGCCATCCTTGAGCCAATTGTTTGCCTTACGACTGCTGCGTCTTTGCTGTTGTTGTCTCTGTCTTGGTTTGTTTGTCATCACCCATGCAAGGTAAGTTTAATCCTTGGCTTCCAACTTTGCAAAGTCAAAGGTTTCATGTTATGCTAAGCAATTTAGTTCCAGACCTCTCATTGAATTTTATATTATCCGATAAATTTCAACCAATCTGATTTGCCTTCAAATCCGAATCTGATCCAAATTAGTTCGGATTGGATCGGATTTATTCGAACCCAATCCGATGCCCACCCCTAGTTGAAGAGGTTTTGAAGTATAAATATGATTTTTACGTTTAAAAGAGGTTTTGATTTGTTTACTAAATTAGCATGCTTCACAAATTCTATCTTTTTGAAAACTGATTTTTGGAAGACCTTTGAGTAAATCGTTTTTGGAAATCTTTGACATTAAGTCCTTGCTTGCATGTCCTAGTCTTCTATGTCCTAACCAACCATCATCATGCAATGTGGAAAAATATTTATCATGTGTGGATGCACAATCTATATTAATGGCATAAAGATTGACACATCTATTTCCTACAAATAAAATCTTGCCATCACATGCATTCTCAATAACACATCTAGTTTTATCAAAAACAACTTTATAACCCTTACCACACAATTGACTCATACTAAGTAAATTGTGTTTCAAGTTTTCAACCAAACACACATTTTCAATGAGAGTAGAGGATACATTATTGATATTGCCAACACCAATAATCTTTCTTTTTGAATTACCTCCAAGGGAAACATTTCCACTATTCTCGATCTTGGTAGAACTTGAAAACCAAGAGTAATTCCCTGTCATATGTCTTGAACATCCACTGCCCAAGTACCACTTATTTTTCCTTTTCTTTGATCCCTGCAGAAAAAGTTTCTAAGTTTTAGGTACCCAAAACTTCTTGGGTCCTTGAGTGTTAGCAATGGTTCCTTTTGAAACCCAAATATATTTGACACCATAATATGCATTTCTTTTCACTGGATATATATTTTTCATGTGACCATCTTGAGTACAATAATGACATACAACTTGATTGTTAATGGAGATATTACTCGCAAAGTAATTCTTATATTACTTTTGTTTCAAATTTGGCTTATAACCAATACCTCTTTTGTCAAACACACATTTTTGTGAATTAAGTAAGTTATCCAACATCTTTTGCCTATTTGTGAATTTTAGCACAATTTCATTTAGCTCATTATTCTTCTTTTTAAGCACTTTATTCTCTTTTATAAATTCATCAACATGTGATTTTTCATTATCATATGAAATTTTTTGTTTACCTTTAAAAGATGCAATCCTATCATGCAACATTTTATTGTCTAATTCTAATTAATTTATCTGTTCATTCAATGAATCATTGCATTTTTCCAGGGCATCATTTTCATTTGTAAGTTCTAGCATTTTCTTTTTATCAATTTTTATCCACTCATCATGCAATTTTTTAAAGGCATTATGTAACTCATCATATGTTGGAAGATCACTTACGTCATCAAGTTCATCAAATAATTCTTCCCTGATTGCCATGAGAGTTAGATTTGTCATCTCTTAATGCTCTTCATCATCACTCATTTCCTCATCATTATCATCACATGTGGCTACCATTGCTTTCTTCTTGAGTCTATTGAGAAGAGGACATTCTGACCATATGTGTTTGGGCTTTTTGCATTCATAACAAGTAATTTGCTCTTTCTTCTCCTTTTGATTTTTAAAGTTTCTGAACTTTCTCCGCCACTAGTTTTCTTGTAGAATTTTCTAAATATCCTAGTTAGCATAGCCATCTCCTCATCATCCAGTTCACTTTCCTTATCACTCTCATATTTTTAAGCTTTGAGAGCAACACTTTTCTTTTTCTCCTCATGCCCTTTTTCTACTATCAAGTCTTCTTCATATGAAAAAAGAGAGCCAATTAAATCATCAATAGGTAAAGTATTTAAATTTTTGGCTTCTTCAATGGTAGTCCTCTTAGGTTTCCATTCTTTTGGAAGTGACCTAATAATTTTGTTGACTTTCTCACTATTCGAAAAAGTTTTTCCTAGGGCTCCTAGGGTGTACACTATGTCCATAAATCTTGTATACATAAAATACACAATTTTATTTTGTTCCAGTTGGAACAATTCGTATTGACAAGTGTATCTACTAAGTTTAGACTCTTTAACTTGATTTGTCCATTTATAGACAACTTTAAGTTTATTCCATATTTCTTGAGCACTCTCACAACTACATACTCTATGAAATTCTTTCTCATCAAGAGCACGAAACAAAGCATTCATTGCCTTAGAGTTTAAAGATATCTTTTTCTTTTCTAACTCACTTTATTGAATTGACAGTTTTGGAATATCATCTCCTACTTAATTTTTAGTCATAGGCATGAATGGACCATCACAAACAACTTCCCTAATTTCATAATCTTAAGCTTGCAAATAAATTCTCATCCTAGTTTTCCAATATGAGTAGTCATTACCATCAAAGAATGGTGGCCTAGTTATGGATATTTATTTTATTTTAAGTCCAGCTTTAGAGTTGATAATAAATATAACTAGCAATCCTTACTCGTTCTATCCTACTAAATCTGGTGCATCCTAACGACACTACTAAATTTTTGGAGTCGTGGCTGGGAAATAGTATCTAGTTTGTTTATTACCATTCATTTTATTTTTTCTTACTTATTATTTTCTCATTTATTTATTTACTTATTTTATTTTAATTAGTTATTTATGTTCTATATTTCGATTTTTATGAGCATAGAGGACATTTGACTAAAACTCCAACAACTTAGAGCAATCTCATCACATTCAAAACTCAATTTTTCCATCCACATTCCACTGTCGAAGATAGAGCCAAGCAGCCAAGAACCCGAACTAATGGCTTAGAACGACAACTGAACACTTAAACAGTTGGCGGCTCTTAACTTGGACCAACAATTATGCATTTAGAATCTAAATCCTTAGGTAAACTTCAAACTCAAATATGGGATGATTCATCTTCTGCCTACTTTTCATGGTCTTATAAGAGAGGACCCAAATAAGCACTTAAGGAAGTTTCATGGGTATGCTCCACAATGAAACCAACTGGAGTTACTGAAGAGCAAGTTAAGCTAATTGCCCTTTTGTTCTTTTTGGCAGATTCAACCAAGGAATGGCTTTACTTTCTTCCCTCCGATACTGTCACCACATGGAGTGACATGAGTAGGCTATTTTTGGAGAAATACTTACCAGAATCAAAAGCTGGCAGCATTTGAAAAGAAATTTATGGAATCCAACAATATAATGAAGAGTCACTCTACGACTATTAAGAACGATTAGTTATGTACTAGCTGCCCCGACCATCAGATAAATGATCAACTCCTTATTAAATACTTTTATGAGGGTCTACTCTAGATAGATAAAAGCATGATTGATGCCGCTAGTGGAGGAGCACTGGTGGATGAGACACCAAAAGCAACTGGAAATTTCATTGCCAAAATGGCTGCTAATTCCTGACAATTTAACACTGGGAACAATCTACTATCGCCACCTAAGCGAGTTAATAAGGTAAGAACAACTTCCCTAGAATAATAAGTTTCAAATCTTACTTCCTTATTACAACAATTGGCTCTAGGGCAACAGGTGAGACCATGTGGTGTATGTTCCATGGTCGGGCATGTAACTGATATGTGTCCTGCTCTCCAAGAGGGTTCACATGAGCAGGTCAATGCAGTTGACGCGCTCTTAGGCCAATCAAGACAGAGGTATGATCTTTACTTTAATTTTTGCAATGAAGGTTGAAATGATCATCATAATCTCAAGTATAGGAACCAATGTTGAGTGTTAGAAAATGCATATTTATAAAGGAAAAAACCGTCATTTTACATTTCAAGTCTTACTAACAACCCTTACTTTTATGTGTTTAAGCTTCTTGTAATTTAATTATATGTGTTTTATTTTAATTAAGTATTTTATGTATTTTAGGGGCATCATAGTCATTTCACAATAAACGAGAGATCAGACGATAAAACAAACATCACTTTTGAACTCAGGACGGTCGAAAACCTTAGGAGGAGTATAAAAGGAAAAAAGACACTGTTCACATGTACGGTACTATTCACATGAACGGTACTGTCTACATTACTGTTCACGACACTATTTATATAGACGGATCGATGACGTGGAATTGACCGATGATGTGGCATTGACTGATGAGGTGTCACGATCCTATTGGACCAAATTCTTATGTACTGTTGATGATGACGTGGTAGCATATCAGTGGACTAAAAATCTAACGTACGGTACATGCATCACACAGGATTATTTTCAACCAAACTGCGTTACTGTTCAACCCGGGTCAAATCGTGTTACTGTTCATCCGCGTGGTCAAACCGCATACTATTCACGCATACTATTGACTGATGATGTGACGCAATCCTGAGCGTCCAAACTGTTTTTAATCTGATGGCCATGATTTACTCGATGTATCTATACAAAGGGGACCTCCCACCCCCCAATTTGATACCTCTGAATTCATTTTTGGGCTCTATTTTCTGTAATTCCTTCTCCATCTTGTATTTTCTACGTATTTTAATAAATTCCCATTTTACCCCTAGTTCAATTATGAGTGGCTAATTTTCTTTCAAGTTTGGGTTGAAGGTGAAGTCTCAACATGTATCATGGGCTTTATTTGGTAAATTTATTTTCTTTTCCCCTCTAATTTTTGTGGATGATTTGACTTTTCGTCGACAAATAATAATAATCTTGTCTAATACCATTCTAGTTTCACCGGCTCCCTAGTACAAGGTTATTATTATTTGGCACGATAAGCCCTTAGCACCATATTGATTAGAGTGTGGTTTATGAGGTGTGGATTCCCCCCTCATGATTTAATTGGTATTAATAATGAATATTTAGCCCATGGTGCATGTTGATACGGATCCAGATACTCAAGTACGTCATTTCAATATATTTATCTTCAATTTATTCTCGCCATTTCAATTCCAATTTTAGGATAATCCAAATCATTTTCATCACAAATCCAACCACTCATTTACAAAATTAATTCTACATATAATTAAAATCCACCTCCTCGTGGGATCGACACTCGTCACCATTGATCTATACTACAATAGATTCGTGCACTTGCGAGTTCAATAAAATTTGCACAACAACCAACAACAAGTCGTTCCTAATGGGCTACCCCAAACAACAGATACAACAGCCTTACTAAATTCGGCCACCTTCTCCTCTCTATAATTAAGGTACGTCCTTAGAAGATCTCGTAAAAGCTCTTGCTACTAATTCTATGCAATTCCAATAAACTACCCAAACACAGCTCCAATACTTGGAGAATCAAATTGGCTAATTGGCCACATCTATGAGTAGGATAAAGGCTATAACTTAAGGAAAGTTACCATCTCAACCCTAAATTAATTTGAAGGAAAATGCTAATTTCATGTCTCTTAGGAGCAGAAAGCAGTTGGAACCATCATTAGCTAAGCCATCAAAGGTGTCTACAATATCATGACATCTTATAACTAATCCCTTCCCTAAGGCTCTTCCTTTAACAGGAAAGGACGATTCTTATTCTACACTGCCAGTCATCTCATCTGGCCAGATAAGTACCCTTTCATCTCAAGTTAAGACCCTTCATGTTCCTCCACCATTTCTTAATAGGATTAAACAATCCAAAAAAGATGAGCAAGAAAATGAGATCTTTGAGACTTTCTGTAAAGTTAAGGTAAATATTCATCTACTTGATGCTATTAATAAGTGTCGCATTATACAAAAATTTTAAAAGAAATTATGCAACAATAAACGAAAGTTGAACGGAAACAAAAAGGTAAGTATACGAGAGAATGTTTCTGTTATACTTCAAAGAAAACTCCTTCTTAAGTGCAAGGATCTAGGCGCTTTCATTATCCCTTGCACTATTGGCAATACTAGGTTTGAAAGATGTATGCTAGATTTAGGGGCTTCAATTATTGTTATGCCATATTCGATTTATAACTCCTTGAAATTAGGTCCAATGGAGGAAAATGGTATAATTATTCAATTGGCTGATAGATCTAATGCTTACCCGAAGGAGTTTGTGGAAGATGTTCTTGTGTAGGTCAATGAATTGGTCTTTCCAACTGATTTTTATATCCTTAAAATGGAGGATGAGTGATCACCCAATCCCACGGCTATTCTATTGCAACCACAGGCGAGGCCATTTAAGGACTACTTCAGTACTTTAGCTAATTTGAGCACATCATGCATAAGATACCCAAATGTAGCTGCTAGGAGTTTTGAACTAAAATCTAGTGTGCTAAATTGTCTCCTAACATTCTATGGCTCAGAAAATGAGGACCCATATAATCATCTCAATGATTTTCATGCTATTTGTCAATCATTTAAATATGAGAATTTTTCAGATGGTGATGTAAAACTTAGACTATTCCCATTTTCTTTAAATGATAGAGATCGTTCATGGCTTAATACTTTGCCTGCTAATAGCATTACATCATTGAAACAAATGGTAACTAAATTTTTGAATAAATATTTTCCAATGCATAAAACCAATGCTATTCGCAGGGAAATCTCAGAATTTACCCAGAAAGAGGACGAGCAGTTTTTTGAAACATGGGAGCTATTCAATGGGCTACTCTTGAAGTGTCCACATCATGGGTACGAGAAATGGCACCAATGCCAATACTTTTTGGAGGGATTATTGCCAAATGTGCAAGAATGGCTAATGGCAACAAGTGGAGGAGAGCTAA
>MKYO02032401.1:0-58714 GCA_002013955.2 Citrus medica | reverse complement strand
TGTTGAGTGTTAGAAAATGTATATTTATAAAGGAGAAAACCGTCATTTTACATTTCAAGTCTTACTAACAACCCTTACTTTTATGTATTTAACCTTCTTGTGATTTAATTACATGTGTTTTATTTTAATTAAGTATTTTATTTGTTTTAGGGGCATCACAGTCATTTCACAATAAACGAGAGATCAGACGGCAAAACGGACCACTTTTGAACTCAGGACGGTCGAAAATCTTAGGAGGAGCATAAAAGAAAAAATGGCATTGTTCACATGTACGGTACTATTCACATGAACGGTACTGTCTACGTTACTGTTCACGACACTGTTTATATAGACGGATTGATGACGTGGCATTGACCGATGACGTGGCATTGACTGATGATGTGGCATTGACTAATGAGGTGTCACGATCCTGTTGGACTAAAATTCTTATGTACTGTTAATGGTGACGTGGCAGCAAATCAGTGGATGAAAAATCTCGCGTACGGTACATGCATCACACAGGATTATTTTCAACCAAACTGCGTTACTGTTCAACCCGGGTTAAACCGTGTTACTGTTCATCCGCGTAGTCAGACCGCGTACTATTCACACGTACTGTTGACTGATGACGTGGCACAATCCTGAACGTCCAAACTGTTTTTAATCTGATTGCCATGATTTACTCGATGTATCTATAAAAATGGGACCTCCCCCCTAATTTGATACCTCTGAATTCATTTTTGAGCTCTATTTTTTGTAATTCCTTCTCCATCTTGTATTTTCTACATATTTTAATTGGTAAATTTATTTTCTTTTCCCCTCTAATTTTTGTGGATGATTTGACTTTTCATCGACAAATAATAATAATCGTGTCTAGTACCGCTCTGATTTCACCGGCTCCCTATTACAAGGTTATTATTATTTGGCACGATAAGCCCTTAGCACCATATTGATTAGAGTGTGGTTCATGAGGTGTGGATTCCCCCATCATAATTTAATTGGTATTAATAAGGAATATTTAGCCCATGGTGCATGTTGATACGGATCCAGATACCTAAGTATGTCATTTCAATAGATTTATCTTCAATTTATTCTCGCCATTTCAATTCCAAATTTAGGATAATGCAAATCATTTTCATCACAAATCCAACCACCCATTTGCAAAATTAATTCTACATATAATTAAAATCCACCTCCTCGTGGTATCGACACTCGTCACCATTGATCTATACTACATTAGATTCGTGCACTTGTGAGTTCAATAAAATTTGCACAACAACCAACAACAAGTCGTTCCTAATGGGCTACCCTAAACAACAGATACAACAGCCTTACTAAATTCGGCCACCTCCTCCTCTCTATAATTATGGTACGTCCTTAGAAGATCTCATAAAAGCTCTTGCTACTAATTCCATGCAATTCCAATAAACTACCCAAACACAGCTCCAACACTTGGAGAATCAAATTGACTAATTGGCCACATCTATGAGTAGGATAAAGGCTAGAACTTTAGGAAAGTTACCATCTCAACCATAAAATAATCTGAAGGAAAATGCTAATGTCATGTCTCTTAGGAGCGGAAAGTAGTTGGAACCATCATTAGCTAAGCCATCAAAGATGTCTGCAACATCATCACATCTTATAACTAATCCCTTCCCTAAGGCTCTTCCTTTAACAGGAAAGGACAATTCTCACTCTACACTGCCAGTCGTCTCATCTGGCCAGATAAGTACCATTTTATCTCAAGTTAAGACCCTTCATGTTCTTCCACCATTTCTTAATAGGATTAAACAATCCAAAAAAGAAGAGCAAGAAAATGAGATCCTTGAGACTTTCTGTAAAGTTGAGGTAAATATTCATCTACTCGATGCTATTAAATAAGTGTCGCATTATACAAAAATTTTAAAAGAAATTATGCAACAATAAACGAAAGTTGAGCGGTAACAAAAAGGTAAGTATACGAGAGAATGTTTCTGTTATACTTCAAAGAAAACTCCTTCTTAAGTGCAAGGATCCAGGCACTTTCATTATCTCTTGCACTATTAGCAATACCAGGTTTGAAAGATGTATGCTAGATTTAGGGGCTTCAATTATTGTTATGCCATATTCGATTTATAACTCCTTGAATTTAGGTCCAATGGAGGAAAATGGTATAATTATTCAATTGGCTGATAGATTTAATGCTTACCCGAAGGAGTTTGTGGAAGATGTTCTTGTGTAGGTCAATGAATTGGTCTTTCCAACTGATTTTTATATCCTTAAAATGGAGGATGAGTGATCACCCAATCCCACTGCTATTCTATTGGGGCGACTATTCCTTAAGATGGCCCAAACCAAGATCTATGTTCAGATGGAACCCTCACAATGGAATTCAATGGTGAAGTGATACGTTTCAATATCTTTGAAACGAAGACATATCCCAGTGATTTACACTCTATTTTCGCATAGATGATATGAACACTTTGGTGTAGGAAATCTTTTAGTTACCTGGTAACGACAATTTTAAAATCGTCATAAGCAAAAATATTATAAAGGAGGACTCTAAAAACAGGTAAATTTGTTATATTTGGATGATAAGGTAGAGGAAGCTATGGCGATCTTAGATGGAGCAGCCCCATTACATACCAATAGGTATGATGTTTCTTACCTTAAATTGCTTTATCCAACGAGAAACTTTTATCTTCAGTTATGCAGGCACCTATCTTAGAACTTAAGCCACTCCCAAAGCACCTGCAATATGTTTACTTGGGTGAGAATGATACACTTCCAGTCATCATTGCTAAACCTCATACTTCAGTTCAACAAGAAAAGCTAATTAGGGTGCTTGGGGATCACAAGACGGCGATTGACTGGACCATTGCGGACCTTAAGGGAATTAGTCCTTCCATGTGCATGCATCACATTTTGCTAGAGGAATGGTTTAAACCAACAAGAGATGCACAACGTCGCCTTAATCCACTAATAATAGAAGTCGTAAAAAAAACGATATTGAAGCTTCTTAATATAGGGATTATCTATCCCATTTTTGATAGTAAATAGTAAGTCTTGTGCAGGTAGTTTCAAAATAATTAGGCATCACAGTGGTCAAGAATGAAGAAAATGAGCTTGTGTCAACTAGGGTTCAAATCGGATAGAGAGTTTCCATTGACTACTGCAAACTGAATGCGGCCACTCGCAAGGATTATTTTCTTTTGCCATTTATTAATCAAATGCTTTAAAAGGTAATTCTCATTTTGTTTTCTTGATGGTTGCTTAATTTATAATCAGATCGTTATCACTCCCTGGAAGACCAAGAGAAAACGACCTTCACATGCCCCTTGGGCATATTTGCTTATCAGTGCACGTCGTTTGGTCTATGTAATGCTCCTGCCACATTCCAAAGGTGTATGATAAGTATTGTTTTCAGATTATGTGGAGAAAATCTCGATAGATGTTTAGATAACTTTACACTTGTGCTTAAATGACGCATTGACATTAACCTTATGTTTAATTGGAAAAAATGTCATTTTATGGTTAATCAATGTATTATACTGGGACATGTTATTTCTGAAAGAGAAATTAAAATTGATAAATTTAAGATAGATCTTATTCACTCCTTACCACCTCCCGCTACTGTAAGGAAGGTTCATTCCTTTCTTGGTCATGTAGGCTTCTATCGCAGGTTTATCAAGGACTTCTCCAAGATAGCATCACACCTCTGCAATTTGCTTCAAAAGGATGTGACTTTTGACTTCAATGAAAAATGCCAAACAACTTTTAAGAAATTGAAAGAGCTTTTGACATCAACCCATGTGATTCAACCACCGAATTGAGATTTACCTTTTGAGATCATGTGCGATGCCTGTGGCTATACCGTTGGAGCTGTGTTGGTATAGCATGTGGCCAAGCTTTCTCATGTCATCTATTATGCCTTTCATATACTGAATGATTCACAACTCAACTACTCTACTAACAAGAAAGAACTTTTAGTGATTATCTTTGCCTTGGAGAAATTTCATTCTTATTTGATTGGATATAAGGTAATCGTGTACTCTAACCACTCAGCTATTAGGTACTTACACATAAAAAAAATGCTAAGTCACGCCTTATTCAATGGATACTCCTATTGCAAGAATTTGACTTAGAGATTCTAGATAAGAGAGGTTATGAGAATTTAGTGGTAAATCATTTAAGTCGTCTTACCCATAACGAAGATGCACTTCCAATGCATGAGAACTTTCCAAATGAGCAGTTACTACAGGTAGGTACAATTATTCCTTGGTACGCAGATATTGTAAATTACTTGGTTATTAAAACAATACCAAAGGAGTTTACCCATGCACAAAAGGACAAGATAAAGAGTGATGCAAAGTACTACGTGTGGAACGAGCTACACTTGTGGAAGCATTGCTCTGATCAAGTTATTATAAGGTGTGTACCCAAACTGAATTTACTTCTATTCTTACCTTTTTGTCATATTTTGGCTTGTGGAGGATATTTTGGACTAAAGAGAACAACCCTTAAGGTACTTGCAAGCAGTTTTATTGGCCATCATTATTTAAGGATGCATATCTCTTTTGCAAATCTTGTGATCATTATTAAAGAACAAGTAATTTGGGACTTAAAAATCAAATGCCAAAGTCTCCCATTCTTGTAGTAGAGATTTTTTATGTTTAGGACATCAATTTCATAGAACAATTTCCTTCATCCTTTTATCCCATTCTTGTAGTAGAGATTTTTTATGTTTAGGACATCAATTTCATAGGACAATTTCCTTCATCCTTTTGTAATCTCTATATTGTTCTTACAGTTGATTATGTTTTAAAATGGGTGGAAGCAAAAGCTACCCAAATTGACAATTCAAAGGTTGTGGTAGATTTTATAAAGTGCAACATTTTTGTGAGGTTTGGAAAGCTTAAGGCTATTATCAGTGACAGAGGCACTCACTTTTATAACAGGTGCGTAAAAGCCCTCTTTCGAAAATACAACATCACTCATAACGTCTTTACATCTTACCATCCACAAACTAGTGAGCAAGCTGAGGTGTTTAATAAGGAAGAGAAATCAATCCCTGAAAAGACAATTAATCCAAATAAAAATTATTAGAGCCTACAACTTGATGATGCACTTTGAGCTTACAGAACCGCATACAAGACGCCCGTAGGTATGTCACCTTACAAGTTGGTATATGGTAAGTCTTGTCATCTTCTGGTGGAACTTGAACATAAAACTTAGCGGGCTGTGAAACAATGTAACATGGAGTTGGATATTGCTGACCAACACAGGAAGCTCTAATTGCAAGAATTAGAGGAAATTTAAAATGATGCCACGAGAATTCTCAAATCTACAAGGAAAAGATTAAGGCTTTTCATGATAAGCAAATTTTGAGAAAGAACTTTGAAGTGGGCTAGAAAGTTTTAGTATTTCATTCTCGCCTTAAGTTGTTGTTACTAATGTTTTTCCTCATGATGCAGTTGAGAAAGAACTTGCTAGGAAGCTTCCTCACCTAGCACCCAACAATTATACATAGGGGTGAGCCCTCTTTATTTACTCATCACCACACCACACACACAACTACCAGCACAAGCTCTCTGGCTTTTGTAAAAAGCTCTCTTGTAATTTCTTTTTAGTGTGTAATAAAATTATATTTGCCTATATTGCTCTCTCTTCTCTCTAGCATTGTTGCAAGAATCGTTGCTTGGCTAGTTTGAGAAAATCGAAAGGCTTACTTAGCGACTTGTGTGATAAAAATCGTCTAAGTGTTGCACGGGTTTGCTGCGCAAAACACTAATCCCATGACACTAGGCTTACATTGAGGATAATGTAAGAATTAAGTGGGGGGGATGATTTCAAACTTAGTTTTTGTTGTTTTGGCAACTTTTGTATTAAAAAAACCAAAAAAAAATTGTTTGTCTTGAATAACCTAATGATAAATATTTGATTGACAATAAATATGGTTCTTAGAAAGGGTTGAATATGGTCTCAGTTTATACTTGATTCTTATGTTAATTTCCTCACCATGAGCATTAATATCAATTCTTTCATAATTTTGACTTAAACTTTAAGATTGATACAACCTGAGTTGAGAATTTTAAATTGAGTAAATGATTGTTTGTCTTGATTCTTATCTCCTGAATATAGTGCAGTATACACAAGCACCATAGTTAGAAATAGCTACCTATAACCCTTAAAATTGAAGCTATTCTTGAGTAATTTGAGTCAATGTGCCACCAATATGTAGATGATAATCTACCATGAGGAGAAAGATACTTTAAGGGGTAAAGTAAAAGCTCCTGACTATAGATATTAAAAAAAAAAATCAATCAAGGGCATGTGGTTAAAAATAAAAAGAAAAGAAAAATAAAAAGAAAATGCACATAAATGCCAATGAAAAAAAATGTGGAGATTAAAATGATAAGATTAGTTTAATCTACTCTTTTCTTTATTCAAGGCAATGGCTATTGAAATTGAAGATTTTGGCAATGGATTTTGACTGAATTGATTCACACACACACTATAAGAATCAAAAGAGTGATGGGATTGACTATTGAATTAAAATTAGAACTTTGATAATATTTGAAATTTTCTTTGAACTATATAAGTTATGCAATCTTTAAGGCTTATGCTATTCCAAAGGCAAAAAATGAATAATCTTTGTGGGATCATCGCTGAAGTTCTCACGAGATTATAACTCATCCGCTAGGGCCTCCTAGGGGTTTTAAGACTTGTTGCATATGCTAAATCCAATCGTGATTTCCTACGAAAGTGGACTAGTTTAAGTTTTCTTTTTGCCTTATTTTAGGTTTGCTCAAGAGTGAGCAAAGGTTAAGTATGGGGGAATTAAGTGCATATTTTCTCTATATTTTACTAATTAATTTCTCCATCTTTTTCTTGTTTTGGTCTTAAAGATTCTAATTACTTTAGTACATTTTTAATTTAGTTTTTTTCTAATTACTTTATTTTGTTCATTTTTATCTTACTTTTTATATTTTTTTTTATTTTAAGTATATTCAGGGATTAAGGAGGAATTAAATCAGGACATTCAAGAAAAAAAAATCTGCTTTAAAGAATCAGAAAGGAAAACAATTGAAGATTTTTGGGAAGCCAATAAAATTAATTCGTGTTCATTCATAAGATTATGGCCATCACGTGGAGACTAAAGAAGAAATTGAATCTAATTCAATTTGGTGGATTTGCTTATGCCCATATATGAATTTAATTCTAATTCAACCTAATATATTTCTCTACTTAATGCTTCCATTATTTTAAATTTAAAGAGCTTTTTTTAAATTATTTATTGGTTAGAGATTAGGTGAAGAACTTGTTTTACTGAACGACATATTAAAGAAAGATTGTGTAACACTCCACTAAAATATTTATTACAAAAATGTTTAAAAACGTTGTACTTTTAATATAAATACAAATTCTAAAAGTAGTTATACACAACAAACAAAACTTTCTTACAAAAAGTATGAGTCATACAGAGATTCCTTAGCATATTTCAAAACTTTTAGTATTACATATAGTTGAGATACTTATTTTTGTATTGAAACAAAGCTGAACCCATCATAAAACCCAAGGTTTGTTATGCCCATATGCACTTTGTCTCGGTTAGGACTTGGCGCTAGCTTGCCCTACTCATCGTTACCTACAATGTAAGGATTTTGTGAGCTAATTCCCAGTAAGATAACACTTTGATGCATGTATAAATTATTATTCATATGGATGATCATATTAAGTTTTTGAAAGAACTTAGAAAATACAGAACAACTTTATTAGAGCCCTGATTAGTTGATCTTTTGGGCGTTACGTATCGCCGTCCCCAAAAGATTTCTTTTTACTTAGCTTGGAGGGTTTGCCCTCCTGAGAAACTTTGCCACCTGGTAGTACAACCACTCATTTTTCATAAAATCATTTTCTGAAACGTCTTCTTCATAAAGTAATCCATGATATGCATGCATCCAATGCAACTTCTGTCATAATATTTGAAGTTCTTAGATGCACAATATAATCAACACACAACACCATTTAAGGATAACAATCTTTAATATAGGTGGCAGTACTGTCCATACAGAGATTAAACAAAATGGAATTATAGTATAGGCGGCAGCGCCGACCATAACATAGTTAAGTATCATAGATTAGGCGGCATAGCCGACTATATAAGGATAAGTAAGAATTTACTATAATATAGGCAGCATTGTGTTGAGTGTTAGAAAATGTATATTTATAAAGGAGAAAATCGTCATTTTACATTTCAAGTCTTACTAGCACCCTTAATTTTATGTGTTTAAGCTTCTTGTGATTTAATTATGTGTGTTTTATTTTAATTAAGTATTTTATGTATTTTAGGGGCATCATGGTCATTTCACAATGAACGAGAAATCAGACAGTAAAACGGACATCACTTTTAATAGGGGCATCATGGTCATTTCACAATGAACGAGAAATCAGACGGTAAAACGGACATCACTTTTGAACTCAGGACAATCGAAAACCTTAGAAGGAGCATAAAAGGAAAAATGTCATTGTTCACATGTACGGCACTGTTCACATGTACGATATTGTTCATGTTACTGTTCACGACACTGTTCACATATACGGAACGATGACGTGGCATTGACTGATGATGTGGCATTGACTGATGAGGTGTCATGATTCCATTGGAGAAAATTCTTATGCACTGTTGATCGGTGACGTGGCAGCATGTTAGTGGACTAAAAATTGCGCGTACGGTACATGCATATACACAGGATTATTTTCAACCAAACCGCATCATTGTTCAAGCCGGTTGACTATTCAAACCGCGTGGTCAAACCATGTCACTGTTCAAACCGCGTGGTCAAACAGCGTACTATTGACTGATGACGTGGCACAATCCTGAGCGTCCAAATTGTTTTTAATCTGATGGCCATGATTTACTCAATGTATCTATAAAAATGGGGCCTCCCCCCTAATTTGGCATCTCTGAATCCATTTTTGGGATCTATTTTTTGTAATTCCTTCTCCATCTTGTATTTTCTACGTATTTTAATAAATTCTCATTTTGCCCCTAGTTCAATTATGAGTAGCTAATTTTCTTTCAAGCTTGGGTTGAAGGTGAACTCTCAACATGTGTCATGGGCTTTATTTGGTAAATTTACTTTCTCTTCCCCTCTAATTATTGTGGATGTTTTGACTTTTCGTCAACAAATAATAATAATCTTGTATAGATACCGCCTTAGTTTCACCGGCTCCCTAGTATAAGGTTATTATTATTTAGCACGATAATCCCTTAGCACCATATTGATTAGAGTGTGGTTCATGAGGTGTGGAATCCCCCCTCATGATTTAATTGGCACTAATAAGGAATATTTAGCCTATGGTGCATGTTGATACGGATCTAAATACCAAGTGCATCATTTCAATAGATTTCACTTCAATTCATTTCCGCCATTTTAATTTAAGTTTTAGAATATTCCAAATCATTTCCACCACAAATCCAATTACCCAATTCAAAAACTAACTCTACACGTAATTAAAATCTACCTCCTCGTGGGATCGACACTCGTCACCATTAATCTATTCTATAATAGATTCATGCGCTTGCGAGTTCAATAAAATTTGCACAACACATAGTTGTCCATGTAGAAATTGAGATCATAACAAATCACATCATAATAGTCATCACAAGATTCAAAATTAATTAAAGTGGAAGTTAAGTATAAAAGAATTTTGTCCCTACACTGCAGTTGAAGTGTTATCTCTTGACCTTGACTTTTCTAGACCTTTCTAAATTGAGAATTTCTCTACTCTTGATGCTACGACTTAGAATAGAAGAGGGTAAAATTTCTAGATTGCATTAAAAATTAAAGGGGGTAGGGGGTATTTATAGGATTTCTTAAGGCTAATGGATGACTAGAATTTTGCCACCATAACTCTTGATCAATGGTTGAGATTGTCCTTCATAAATACCTTATTAAATTCTAGAATTCTTAACTCTCTCTACAAACTTCTCTACATCATCACTTATGTCATTACTTACGTCATCATTACTTATGTCATTGCTTATGTCATCTTTACATAGAATTAAATATTTTATATTATTATTATTATTATTATCATTATTATTTTAATACTTAAGGAGGCTTGTTAGCTTAAAATAAATTCTATTATATTTAAGTGAGAAAATTGTGTCTCACAGATTGAGACTAATAGAGCTTATTATTATCTACGGTTGATAGTTTCAATAGAAATTGATGATAGAATTGATATATCATGTGCATGTTTGGTGGTGGCGAATGATCGTTTAACCAAAGTTTTCATCATTATTATTTCTCTCTCCTTTAATTAGATTTTTTATTAAATTATTGTTTTCGTAGTTTTAATTTCTTTATTTCCTGCTATTTAGTTAAAATTTTATTAAACCCCCTTTATTTATAGTTGGCATTTTCTTTAGTTAGATTAATTTTTTATTTTATTTTTATTATTATTATTATTATTATTATTTTAAGTCCTGCTTTAAAGTTGACAACAAATATAACTCACATAGTCTTCATGGGATCGATCATTACTCGCTCTATACTAGTTGTTTTATATTATTTGTAAGGTTTTATAGTCGATGCACCCTAACGACACTACCACCAAATTTTCTTACAATTGGGGGTTTTAGTGTTTAATTTTAATTTCAATTTCACTTTATTTGGGCCACCCTTTTCTTTTTTTTTTGAATTTAAGTCTTATAGAATTTGTGGAGATTATTGTTTGGGTTTCATGGTAAAATTAAATTTATAGTAAAAAATGGCTGAGATATAATTTTTGTCCACATATTTATTAATTTTATTTCCCTTAACGTATATTTGTTGGTTTGAAATCAATCATTCTTGACCCCATTCTTGTAGTTGGAGATGAATTTCAATTGGCTACATTTCATCTTAGGATTAGCTAGAGGAGTCCCCAAAATAAGAATTTAGGCAAGACAAAAAATTCAAGCTTTGTGTAGTCTATGAGTTTGCCTTCCTATTTTATGTTTCGAGAGAAAGTTCCACAAACATATCTAGCATTTGTTTGACCCAAAAAAAGTTTTGACTCTAGTGTTGACTTGTTAGCAAGTATTAGGCTTTAGACAATGATCTCTACTATAGATAGTGGTGTAGGAGTCGATGATGTCCACAACATAATAAAGAACTTTTGTTAATGAATGTCTAAGAGACTACTCCTGTGGTGAACTCTAAAGAAACCCTAATTGGGCCTGGACTTAAAGGATAATGTTTTGAGATTTTCATATCCTAAAAGATAGGATTTAAGATTCTATAATATGTTTCTAAGAGTGATGTTGTGTTTGAGAAGATCTTGATACCTTTTCTCACTGGTTTTATATACAGTTACTTCAATTAAGAATAGGCCTATGAGGTAAAACCTTAATCCTATTAGTTAAGGAATTGATCCCCACAAAATAGTTGGAATCCTTGACGAAAAAAGTAAGTGATGATTATCATGAGGAATATATTGTCTTTCCTTTCTTTGGATGAGGTCATGATTCTTTTAGAATTGGATTACCTTTCCTAACCACCGGACAACATGAATTATGTGGATAGGCTTTATTTGAGATAAAATTAGGATTTAGTGAGTCTTCTAGAAGGTCTTTTAGGTTAGGCCTAAGATTACATCAAAGTAATGATCTTTATGTAGCCCAAATATGGGTAGTGCACTAATGGGTTGTTTAAGTCACTTATGGGCTTTATAGGGTTATTGATTCTCTATTAGCCCATTCTATAAGGCATGCCCTTCTAGGCAAAGGTCCTCCAAATGGACTTAGTTAAGAGTTTAATATAAATTGAACTCTGAACACATCTATGTCTTGTAAACCACAACCTAAATTGGATGCCGTAATATAGTGGCTTGAGTCTACTATAGTATATCAATTTTTAGACAATAACAAAAACTTACATAGTCTAGTCCACCACTTTAACATAAGTCGGTGCCCTTGACCAATCAAATATTGTCATTTAGATAGGTTAGTGGATTCAGTGTGGGACCCATCTACTTTAACATTGTAAAATATTTATTTAAAAACAATCAATTATGCCCCATTATCCGATGGCAAGCTTTTAGTGATTGTGCTTAAGTGGTGCACCCGACTCATATAAGTAGCTAACCTTAATTACAAATTTATATGAGGGTTTCTAAAATATTATATCTTTAGTGTGATAAGTTGTTGCACCTCACAAATAATCCAAATTATAGCTCAATACTTGAATTATTTTTTTTTTTTGGAAACTAATTGAATAACCTTTAACAAATCTGACTCTACCGCCAATAAAGACAAATTATTCTCACCAGTGAGTCATTTGGACAGGTTAGTGGATTCTATTCTAGACCCACCCACTTTGACATTGTAGAATAGTTATTGAAAACAATAAATTAGCAGGTCTCAATGTGGGATCCACTTTATCTATCTAAATTACAAGCTTCTACTGATCATGCTAAGGTGATGCGCTCAACCCATATAAGTAATTATAACTTAATTAAAAACTCTCAGTATATGAGAAATTCTAAAAAAAAATGTCTTTGGTGTAATTAGTTGTTGCACCTCCAAAATAATCCAAACTATAGCTCAATACATGAATGATTCTTTTTTTTTTTCTAAATAATTGAATAACCCCTAACAAATCCGACTCTCCTAGCAGTAGAAAAACTATATTCTCATGAGTGAGTCATAAGCTTGAATCTGTCATATAAAATGTTTAATTATGTTAAGAAATATGTTGCATTTTTCAATAAGGCTTTATATTCTGAAAATACTAGGAAATATGTCTCCTAAGATACTTTCTTATTTAGAAGGATTCTTATTTTAGGAATAAGTAATTTCCTTTTAGGACTTAACTTATTCAAAGAAAAATACAATTTGCATAAGGAAATGAATACTTCTCTTGCAAAAAAATATTCTCTATATATAAGGACATTAGGTTAACTTGTTTGTATGAATTTAGAATATTCAATTTTCTTTACAAGTAAATAGTAAGTTTATTAATAGATTAGATGTTATCAGGATTTTGAGTGTTGCCTCTGACCTTCAAAGAGGATGAACGTTGTGAGCATCTAGAAAAGAATATCACCAGATGAAATGTTGTTCTCTCAAACGACATCACCTGGAAATGCATATGGATTTTTTCTTTGTCCATTTGGCAGTGATGGTTTTTCCGATATAAGAGTTTCATGTAAATTTTTGTGTTGTATGATTAATTTATTCTTTTTTTTCTATTTGCTATTTGTTTGATTTTTTTTGCTTGAAGGATCATAGTTTGGATTATTGTCGTAAACAAATTAATCTTTGACCCATAATTAATTGTTGACCCTTACTGTTCTAAATAATTAATCTTTGACCCTTACTGTTCTAAATAATTAATCTTTGACCCGTAATATTAAGAGTGAAGTTGTCTTTTGGAAGCACGATCGACGACCAAAAATTATAAACAAGCCTTAATTTGTTAGAAATTCGATATAGAACATGTGTACTTGGAGTTTCAAATACATTTTGTAATTATACATTTTCGATTCCCCCAATTATGTAAAATTGATGTTTTATGCTTCTAACACATAATTCGATATCGATAAAAGAAGTTGCATGGACACAAGACGATAAAAAGCCAAAACACAAAACTAATACCATAGTATATAGGGGGGATTGCCACTTTCCCCCCCACAGTAATTAACATATACCATTTACACTCCTATTTTTATAATGGCCAAAAACCTCACTAACAACATAAGTTTACAATATTATCCTTATTTTTAATTACTCTTTTATTTACATTTGTTATAAATTAAATAAATTACATAAATAGAAACTAAATAAAAAAATTAAGTATTAAAAACAAGAAATTTATGTTTTGATATGAGCAAAAGAATTAATAATAAAAAATTTTTCTTGTAATTATTTATTTTGTGAACATTTTCTTATAATAAAAATTTTGTAAAATTTTAAAATTAAATGTAAAAAGTATAGGCAAAATATTTTATTATTTCTTATAATAATTTTTTTATCATTTTATAATAACTTTCTTATATATTTATTATAAGAAATTTTTCACAAAATAAATAAGGACAAGAAAAAAATTTTATTATTAATTTTTTTCTCATATCAAAACATATATTTCTTATTTTTAATGCTTAATTTTTTACTTAGTTTCTATTCATGTGATTTATTTAATTTATAATAAATATAAATAAAAGAGTAGTTGAAAATAAGGATAATATTGTAAACTTAGGGTGCGTTTGGGATTGAGGTGCTGTAGCTTTTAAGCTACAGCTGCTGTGAAAAAAAAGCTGTAATTATGAAATAAAAGTTAATAATATATAGTAAATATAAATTTTAAATAATAATTTTATCAAAATTATTAAAGATATAATAAATTTTATATTATACAAGTGAAAAATTATATCAACATAGGTTAAAAGCTACAGTAACTAGTGTTTACCAAACACTTTAGTGCTGTAGCTTTTAAGCTACAGCTGCCCAACCTCAATCCCAAACGCACCTTTATACTATTAGGGAAGTTTTTAACCCTTATAAAAATAGTAAGTGGAACTGTAGCTTTTAAGCTACAGCTGCCCAACCTCAATCCCAAACACACCTTTATACTATTAGGGAAGTTTTTGACCCTTATAAAAATAGTAAGTGGGAAAATAATATATGTTGATTACTGTACGGGGAGAAATTAGCAATCTCCCTAATGTATAGCACCAAATAATAACTGCTTTTTATTCCATGCACAAGTTATGAATAACACTCGAACCATGACCGCGAACAAGATGTCAAAACAAAAAATCCACATAGCATGCTGTGAATTGCCACCACATAAACCACCAACCAAACCAATATATGACAAAATACGTAACTACAGCAAATTAAAGAGAATCTAACAATGGGAACCGACAAATTTTATGAATATATTTCTTTTCTTCTTCTGAAACTTATTGTAAGAAATAAATCAGCAACACCAATATATTTTTTTGGTCCTTCTTCATTATGTTATTCACCCACTAGCATCAATATTTTTGCTTGTTTTCTTTGAATATCATAATAATAACACTTAATTTCAGTTAGTGAATTCCAAATGAGAAACTTGGTCACCAGTAAAAGTAGTAGAAGTACTGTTGGAAGAACACCACGGATCATCTGTGATGAACTGCATCCATGAATCATCTTTGTCTTCCTCATCAATGCAAGATGATGAATTTATTGGAACATCTGGTGACATTGTTTCACATTCAATGCTGATTCCATGACTTTGCTGCGAGTTCTCCATTAAGGATGATGATAAACCACTACATTGCCCGTGCTGATCTTCCATTTCAGAGCAAATTCCATTTTTCTTGAATACTCGACACAATGCATAAGAATCCTGCCAAAAACAGCCAAATATAATTAGTAAAATATATGTCAAAAATTTAATACTGAATAAAATACGTAACAAATTAATAACATTATTGCATGCACTAGTGGAACCTTAACATTGGATTGTGAGAAACATACAAAGTGATCTTTATGTGTATTTCAGTTAGCCATATATGTGCTTTTGCACCTATGTCACCCGATTTTGAGTAATAATAAAGGTAAGAACTGGTGATTAGTGTGTTCTGTTCTTCGTCCTTAAAGAAACTTCAGAGGAAAAAAAAAGGTTCAAATTTAGCTTGTAGAGGGTAAAGGTCTTAAACCAAATCCTTGTTGATAGCAATGCCTAGAGTCAAGATATGAAAGTGAAGAGTCAATGTTTTAGGTTGATCCTAGTGGGTAGTGGCAAGTAGATATATTGTTTCCAAATAATTGACGTCCAAAGGATGTATCCTAATGCAACTTAACTATCAGAAGTCAACCTATAGTTTTTCCTGTGGAGATGTGTCTCACATTAGATAGAAAAGAAAATTACTTGGGTTTGTAAGTAAGATAAGTCGCTCCACCCAATAGGTTAATCTTTTGAATTTGATACCTAGAAAGTAGAAATTCTAGGACAAGTCTCCCAATAATTGCTGTCAGAACTAGACTCTAGTAACCAAAATATAGCGGTGGAACAACTCAAGATTGTCGACCGGGGTCCAATAGTGTGGGGTGGGGAGAGTTACTTGGATTTATAAGTAGAATAGATCACTCTACCCAATAAACTAGTTTTTTGGATTGGATACCTAAAAATCTTAAGTTAAGCCCCTCAACATTACCGTTATCATCGGAAAACATTCTGTAAATTAGTAACAACTTTTTTATTCTACTAAATACATAAATTGTACACACAACAAAAAATTGTTACCAATTAAAAAAAAGTGATTGTTTTACTTACAAATGCTGCAATATAATATAGTCACGCACAACTAGCTCATAAATTGTACAGACAACAAAAAATTATTACAAATAAAAAAAAAGTGTTTATATTACTTACAAATGCTGCAATATAATATAGTCACGCACAATTAGCTTATGTTGATATTAGATAATAAATATGGAACGTGAAACAAATTAAAATAGGAAAATGAAGGCTAGGTTAACCAATGAGATATTCAGATCAGAGCATGCCTCTAGATTTTGATTTTCGTTGGCTTATTTTGGTGTTTGGAATAAAGTAAAAAAGCAGCCGACAACATTCTTCACCATGAAAGAGATGGAGAAGCCGCTTTTTGGGTTTGCTATAGCATATAAACAGCCTAAATGATTTACATAAGACATTTTTGACAGAATCTACAATCATAGATCAGAGAGTTTTAAAAAAGATAAAGTATGTTGAATCAAATTTAATACAAGTCGTGGCTTCTGAGGGGATACTGTTTTTGTCTCACTAAAGAAAAACAAAATCGAAGTTTAGCCAATATTTCCAACTTAAGAGATCAAAGATCTACTCTAGAGCAAGCAACGAATATGTCAGCGATTTTTGTATCTGATTTTTATTGCAAAAACAAAACAATTAAAAACAATTAAAAGACATGAAATGTGAGGGAACAGTGACGCTGGCTTCTTACTTTCCATGCACGTCATGCACTTTTCACGTTTGGAGATTTCATCATTACTGTATATCATTGATGCTGCCTAATCCTAAAATTTAATAGAACAATTTTCCATTCATCCATTTTACTAATAATTTTTTTACAAATAGCGAAGGCCTAAATATGAATGACCCTTAATTAATTCTTCCCACTACTCTACAAGAACATTTTACATTGTAAGAGTTTTAATTTATCTACGATGATGATGAAATAATGAACTCCAATGATAAAGTTAATTTTTTTGTCCTTATCTTCTTTGAGTTGAACTCAAATGGTCAGTTAAATAAATTTACATGAAAAATACTCGATCAAGCCCTTAGGTGAATAGAGGAAACTTTAACTTACTTTATGTACTTTGTGCCATAAAGAAATGATTAAAAAAATACTTTTCTCAATGGTTACGGCATACATTCAACTGAATTTTATGCCTTGAGAGATAAAATTATTAAGACTTATTAGTTCACCTGCAACTCAACCGAGGTCACATAATTGTCAAAATTAATGAAACAAACTAAAAGAAAATAAAATTATTACAGACAAAAGTTTGCAAATTTAGAATTTAAAAAGACACAATTTGTTTCGTAAGATGGAAGATGATATTCAAAAACAAGTAATTGGCTGAGAGTCGACAACCGCTTCTATCCAAAAAAAGTTAATTGTAGCTAAAATTATGTGTGTTTAATTTTTATTTTCATATTAAATTCAAAGTTGATCTTTTAACCATAGGATGGTATGAAGAAAGCCAATGATTTGGAAATTAAAATGTTCTGTAAGCTAGCCAGGACTGATTAAAAAGAATTATACATACGATGATGATGATAATCATATAAATTAATTAATCAGTAAATATATATGTGTGTGTATATAAAGATTGAGTAATGATAAATTTTATAATGTACCAACTACCTGAATTCCAGCAGAGATATCGTCACATTCTTTGTCATCAAGGCGATATTCATGCATGACCCAATCAGTTCTAATTCCCTGAGGAGCTCGCCCCCTGTAATAAACTAGCGTTTTCTTCATTCCAATGGCTCGACTCTGGTACGTAACTCTCCGGTCTTTGCCGGTCGATTTCCAGTATCCGGCTCTCGTTGCTCTATTTGTTCTGAACCCATTCGGATATTTCCGATCTCGCGGTCCGAAGAAGTACCACTCTGGATCTCTACTTGGTAAAAATGATTTTTCTACAATAATGCAAATGAAATTACGACAAGAAAATATTATAGTAAGTTGTAATGAGAAATTAATACAAGAGATATACATCAAACAGAAATTAATTAGTAAAGACCTGCTAATTCCCAGGGCTCACATTTGTAAAGATCAACTTCAGGGATAATGTCAAGTTCGATCTCTTGGCCGTTTATTTTTCTCTTCAGATAATAATTCACAAGCTCTTCATCCGTCGGATGAAATCTAAAACCAGGAGGTAATCCTACAGGTGCCATTTAAATTTGTTGTGATTTTCCGACCTTATGATTGAGCACTTGCTCTCTGTGCAAAGTGTAGTAGTTATACTCTTTTCTTTTTATCTCTACAACTATCATGACTTGTAATTCATAAATAAAGGATTCAAAGTCCCCTTCTCTTTGGTTCATTTTCACTTTGCCTTTTAAAGATTCTTAGACAAACGTTTCTTGCAAGCCCTTTCTTCTTTCTCATAAAAATAATGCTTCGAGTTCTTTATCTATTAACTCTTCCACATCTTTCCAACTCTAATAACCGCCTATTTATATATTCATGAACATCGGTTCATATGTATGTGGTGGTCCATGCACGCTGATATTTAAGTCCATATGTATATACATATATGGAATATGAAACAAAGAGAAATAGGTTTACGCACGCCGATAGGTTGATGTTGATGTTTTTTCTTTATTATTTATTGGGTATGTACAGACACTTCACACAAACGTGCAATATATATATATATATATATATATATATATATATATATATATATATATATATATATATATATATATATATATATATAATATATATATATTATATGTTTATATATATATCCCGGAGTAATTTAAGAGTCTCGGTCTGCCCCTGATCCCACGTTATTCAATAGAGGTAGGTTTCAAAATTAAGGATATAATGGCACTCTTTTCTGTAGTTCAATCGGTCGTACTTTCTGTTTCTTTAAATCCCCACCCTATTATGAAATAATTGCTCGGGGAACAATCAATCTTCGATCTGTTTACATTTTTTTTCATAATCTGTACTTTTATCTCTTTCCTCTTCATTTTACAATCTTTCAAGATTTTGTCGTCAATCAAGTGGAAAAAGATGGTTTATCATTTGACATCTCTCGATTACTTTTGCTCTTTTGCTAGCTATGGCCTGTGTGGTAAAAGAAAAGCACTTCTATATTATCTAATTTATTACAGTTAATTTCTTTCACTTTGTTTTCTTTATATCCTGGGCTATTAATATTATAAGCAGCTTCAACAATAAGGTCAATACAAAAGTGAAGGAACGAGATATATATATATATATATATTAATATATAGGCCATATGATGAACATCTAAACAAGTGGCAGATTTATGAGATTCATTGAGTACTGTTAGAAGTGTGGACACTAATCGAACAGTGCCATGTGGCACGTGTACAAATTAACCTTAATTTTTTCTTCCACTTCACTCTCACATATACAAAATCCTCTTTAAGTTTTGTATTTTGATTCTTGATGAGGTCGGAAAGGTTATTAGCATTAGATCGCCGCAAAGTGATTCATTATCCTCATGTTTGAGCCATTTTTAATTGCAAAAAAAAAAAGAGAAGGAAAAGAAAAAAAAATGCAATAATGCATGTGGATTTTAAGATTTTTTATTTGACGTTACAATCAAAACTCTACCAATATTTGTAAATATACTGAGACAATTTAGATAAAATCTATTTGAAATATAAGTGTGCAACCCAAGAGGGGGGTGAATTGGAAATTTTAAAAATTAACCTAGCAAATCCACACAACAAGCAATCTAATACCTTAATAAAAATTAAAAGCAATAAGTTTAATAAAGGCACAATAATTAAAGAGTAAGGGAGAAGAGAAACAAACACACGAATTTTTACGTGGTTCGGCAATCCCTGCCTATGTCCACGCCTCCAAGCAATCCAAGCTTGAGGATTTCACTATCTAAGCCTTTCCGAGGCTTCAACCGATTACAATTGACTTCGAGGTGTCAATAAACCTTTACAACAAAGAGATTATCTCCAAATCAATTCACTCAAGTGTCTCACACACTCAAACTCTTACGATTGAAATGAAGAAATGAAAGTTACAATAAAACTCACTCAATGAGTAGATATTCAAAAATGAAGAACAAGGAATGATTCAATATTTTGAGTTTTGCAAGTTGAAAACTCAAGATATCACGTGTGCCTTTTTGTTTTTGCTTGTTGGAGAGCTCAAAATGAGTTGGATTTGAGTTTTTATAGTTTGAGCTCAAAAACTAGTCGTTACTCACATTCCAGGCGTATCCGGTTTGCCGTTTATGGAATCCAGTAAGCCGGATTTATGTTACCGTTAAGGTAAAAATTTGAATTTTGCCTATCCGGCTTGCCAGTTACGAAATCCGGTAAGCCGTTTTCGTTTTGGGTGCTTATTGCCCGTATCCGGATTTCTGGTTTTCAGAATCCGGATAGCCGCTTGCTACAGTAACCTGCTACAGTGAAATTATTCCCAAATTTTTAGTTTGACCCTAAAACTTTATAAAACTATAGTATGACCCAAAACGTTATGAAACTTTGCAAATAGGTCCAATTTCAGAATTACTAAGTAATGCTTCGTTAATCCCAAAACTTTTTGAAATTTTGATTTCGCCCAAACTTTGTGAAATTATAGAATGACCCAAAAAATATTTAAATAGTTTCAAATAGATCCAAATCCGAAATTTTAAAATAATATCAAAGATTTTACAATTACTTTCAATTTTAATCCAAAATGCTTTAATTCCATAACATCATTTTCTTATTATAAAAGTACAATTCATAAATCTTTACTTAATAAATACATGTGGTTTGTTATCATCAAAATCAATATTTATAGCCATATATGCTAACAATCTCCCCCTTTTTTATGATGACAAAACACATTAAAAAAAAACTTTAATTTTGTTATGAAAAAAACTCCCCCTTAATCAATGCAAGTTAAAAAGTGATTTGAAAATTATTTAACAAAAACTCCCCCTGCATACATGCCCCCCTAGATACATGCATATTTTCATAACACTTATTAAATCATTCTCCCCTTTCATCATAAAAAAGAATAAAAGCTCTCCCTATCAATCATCAAAATCGCAACAGAAACACATTAGTAAAAAAAATATCCATAAGCATAAGAAAACCCATATAATCCATAATGATCAATCAAAACAAATCCATAACATCCAACATAAATAGTCACAACAAATCCATATCATCCAAAACAAATATATAAACCGAAAAGCATAATAACCATCCATAGAGTCGAAAATAAAAGAACACACAATGCAGTAAATGAAATGTAGGTGTGTCCAAGTACAAGCATAAGATACTACTCAGGTGGTGAGGATGGAGGTGAAGGAGGTGGAAACGGATATGGAATGCCGAAGTGCTCGAAGAGGAGGCACTGTCCATGAATGAGCTGCTGCTGCTGCTCCTGCTGAAGCTCAGTCTGCCGCACCAAAAGTGTCCGCATCTCATCCATAAGCTGCTGAAGAGTAACATCTCCAGAGGTAGGAGGCCGTGGAGGTGATGAAACGGATGCAGATGCACTAGGAGTCGAAGCAACCGTAAAAGAAACTCAGCGTCTACGCTGCCCTCGAAATGAGAGTGAGAATACTGGAAGTTGATCAGCTGGAATCACAGCATTTAGTGGCCAATCATCACTTGGGGCTAGAAAGGTAAACTTGTTATCGCTGTATTTGACCCAAGTGCCATCCTTCCACTCAAAGCCTAACCCAACAATAACCTCATCCCCAATACCCTTGGACGGCCTACAAGATGGTTCTAGAATCGGCACTTCAAAGAATTTAAGAATACGAGTAATGAAGTGACCATAAGGAAGAGAGCGGGTAATCAAGGCTGGAATGCTCAACATGGTGCGAACGATGGAATAGCCCAAGTCAACCGGGCGACCTCTAAGAATACAGTCAATCATGGCGACATCCATGTGAGAAACCTCATCCAAATGTCCTGATCTAGGAAGTACAATGGACTGGATGATACGAAGCAAAAAACAAGATTGAAAACAAAGACACTAAGTACGGAAATGAATGGTACAGTCTTCAACAGAAAGATCACTACGCCGACAAATATTACGAACGGCATCAACATGAACATAGTCATCAATATCAGGAGGTTTCCTAAGAGAAAAAAAGTCTAGGCCATCATCGGAAGATCCTAAGATGGAGTTCAACTCCGAATCATCAAACTCAATCAAAACTCCTCCAACTGTGGTGATTACTCGATTCTCTTTCTCCGCGGAACAATCCATATTCGAGCAAAATACTTTCACCAAGTCGGGATACACATTCTCCTCAATCAACAATGCATCAATCCAACCAACATCTCCCAACAATTGAAATAAATTTCTATGACTAATCTTGAGAGTATGCATAACATCCGGTAAAACAAAGAAAATGTTGAGTACCTCACGAGTTTGAAAGTTTTGCTGAAACCGTTTGATCAAGTGTTGCTTGTTCTGAAAATGAATGGACTCAAAAGTGGATTGATTTGAGGTGCCCCTTGCTTCCCGTGGCCGGGTGGTTTGTTGAACCGGTTCTTTTCCTTTTATTCGAACCGGCTGAGAGCTTGACATTGTGATTTGGTTGATTTGGGATTGAAAAGGATAAGGAGAGTGAAGATGATGAGGATTGAAAGTGATTTGGAGAAACAAATTGGATCAAAAACGGCTTGAGTGTGAGAAATCTAGAGAGAGAAAAAAAACGGTCTAAAATCTAGGTTGAAATTGGGATCTAAGGATTTAGATGTTGAAAATGAATTTCAAGGATGATTTTGAGTTCTTAATGAGATGGGGAATTATTTCCTTGATTCAATTTGATGTGAAAAAGAAAGAAAATGAAGGATTTTGGAGTGAGAAAGAGAGAGAAGCAAACGGGTTTTAGAGAGAGTGAGAACCGGATTGCCGAATGCATGATGAAGGAGATGAATAGTACAAAACTCACAAATCCAGTTTGCCAGATTGCATATCCAGTTGGCCGGATATGAACCTGAGAGCAACTAGTACGATTTCGGCTTGCCGGTTTCCTTAACCGGTTGGCCAGATATGAACCCAAGAGCAACTAGCGCGATTTCGGCTTGCTGGTTTCCTTAACCGGTTGGCCGGATATGAACCCAAGAGTGAGAAACACAAATTCGGCTTGCCGGTTTTCTTAACCGGCTTGTCGGTTTTCTTAACCGGCTGGCCGGTTGCGAGAACCCCCTCAAATTCGGCTTTCCAGATTGTTTTGAACTGGAAATCCGGCTTTGTTCCAGCAAGTTTCCACTCGAATTCGGCTTTCCGGTTTTGATAACCGGTAGACCGGTTATGAAGCAGAAATGAAGCTTAGCAAATTCAGTTTTCCGAATTAAAAATCCGGTTATCCGAATGTTGTCCCAAGAGCAACCAAAGCTAATCCGGTTTTCCAGATTGAAAATCCGATAATCCATAATTTGTCCCGAGAGAAATCAATAAGGAAAAATGTTTTTCTGGATGAATGGAAAGGGAATATTTGCTAGCTCTTGTACTTGTACTACACACACCATTTTATTTCCGGCCTTAAAAATTGATTAAAATTAAATCATTTTGAGATTTAAAATTTTTCAATAAGCCATTTAATGCATGAAACACAAAATCATAAAATCATAAATTTACAAGCATATCAAGTTATCTAATTTATGAAGCATAAATCCATACGATAACAAACATATCAAGCCATGTAGAAAAACATGAATTAAGATTCAACATTCATCATTCCAAGCTCATGTCTTATCTTTATAAAATGCTCTTCGCTAAGAGGTTTTGTAAAGATATCCGCAAGTTGATTTTCAGTGGAAACAAATTTAATTACGACATCTCCTTTTTTAACATGATCTCTAAGGAAATGATGTCTAATTTCTATATGCTTAGTCCTAGAATGTTGAATAGGATTCTTAGAAAGATTTATAGCACTAGTATTGTCACATAAGATAGGAATTTGATCAAGCTTAATACCATAGTCTCTAAGGGTTTNGAAAGATTTATAGCACTAGTATTGTCACATAAGATAGGAATTTGATCAAGTATAATGCCATAGTCTCTAAGGGTTTGTTTCATCCAAAGAATTTGTGCACAACAACTACCTGCGGCAATATATTCTGCCTCGGTGGTTGAAAGCGCAACTGAGTTTTGTTTCTTACTAAACCAAGAGACAAGAGAATGACCTAGGAAGTGACATGTTCCACTAGTACTTTTTCTATCAACCTTATACCCAGCAAAATCAGCATCCGAATAACAAGTTAAATCAATATGAGTTCCTCTAGGATACCAAAGGCCAAGATTAATAGTGCCAATTAAATACCGAAAAATACGTTTGACAGCAAGCATGTGAGACTCTTTAGGACAAGATTGAAATCTAGCACACAAGCAAACACTAAACATAATATCAGGCCTACTAGCAGTCAAGTAGAGTAAGGATCCGATCATACCTCGATAAGCCTTGATATCAACTTCCTTACCTTTCTCATCTTTGTCTAGCTTGATGGTAGTGCTCATAGGAGTGCTTTTTGCCGTTCCATTTTCATAGCCAAATCTTTTGAGTAGATCTTTCACGTACTTGGCTTGGTTTATGAAAATTCCTTCCTCGTTTTGTTTGATTTGAAGACCAAGGAAGTACTTCAACTCTCCCATCATACTCATCTCAAACTCTTGGCTCATACATGATGAAAAATCTTTACACAACAACTCATTAGTAGAACCAAAGATAATATCATCAACATATATTTGAACAATAAGTATGTCTTGGTTCTTATGCTTAACAAAAAGAGTTGTGTCCGCTTTTCCCATTGAAAAATCGTTATCCAACAAGAAATTTTTAAGCCTATCATACCAAGCTCTAGGTGCTTGTTTTAAACCATACAAAGCCTTGGATAACTTATACACATGATCTGGAAATTTTTCATTTTCAAAACCAGGAGGTTGTTTCACATAAACTTCCTCCATAATGTATCCATTTAAGAAAGCACTCTTGACATCCATTTGATACAAAATAAAATCCTTATGACATGCATATGCTAACAACATCCTAATGGATTCTAATCTTGCTACAGGTGCAAAAGTTTCATCAAAATCAATTCCTTCTTCTTGGTTGTAACCTTGAGCCACTAATCTAGCTTTATTTCTTACAACCACACCAGATTCATCCATTTTGTTTCTAAACACCCATTTAGTACCTATAATGGATTGATGTTCCGTATTAGGAACTAACTCCCACACATTGTTTCTCTCAAATTGATTAAACTCATCTTGCATTGCCATAATCTAAGATTCATCGTTTTCCGCATCCGCAAAGGATTTTGGTTCAATTTGAGAATTAAATGCAGCATGCTCACATGCGTTTCTAAGAGATGATCTAGTGGTAACACCTCGTGAGGGATCTCCTAAAATTACATCCTTAGGATGAGAGGACACATACCTCCACTCCTTGGGGAGTGTTTGTGAAGTACCTTCATTTTGCTCTGCATTTGTTTCTTCATGATGTTCCTCTTGAATTCCAGGTGGTGTGTCTTCTTGGTTGCCATTTGATGCTTCTTCTTGTTGTTCTTCTTCTGCATTATCAACAACAACAACTTTCTCCGTATAGGAGGGGTTAGACTCATCAAATGTAACATGCATAGATTCTTCCACAACTAAAGTTCTTTTATTATAAACTCTATAAGCTTTGCTTGAATTTGAATAACCAAGAAAGATACCAACATCAGATTTTGGATCAAATTTACCAAGATTATCTTTTGTGTTTAAAACAAAACATTTGCATCCAAAAACTTTAAAATAACCAATGTTGGGTTTTCTATCTTTCCAAAGCTCATATGGAGTTTTATTGAGATTAGGTCTAATCAACACCCGATTTAAAACATAACAAGCGGTGTTGACGGCTTCGGCCCAAAAATACTTAGGCAAAGAATTTTCATTCAACATGGTCCTAGCCATTTCTTGAATAGACCTATTCTTTCTCTCTACTACTCCATTTTGTTGTGGAGTCCTAGGTGATGAAAATTGATGTTCAATGCCAAGGTCATTACAGAAATTTTCAAATGCATGATTTTCAAATTCTCCACCATGATCACTTCTAATACAAGTGATGGAGTAACCTTTTTCATTTTGAACCTTTTTACAGAAAATTCGAAATGCATCAATGGCATCATCCTTATTAGCTAAGAACAATACCCATGTGTATCTCGAATAATCATCCACAATTACACATGCATAAAACTTGCCACTTAAACTAGCATATCTAGAAGGTCCAAATAAATCTATATGAAGCAATTGAAGTGGTTTTGAAGTGGAAACATGATTTTTGCTTTTGAATGAAGTTTTGATTTGTTTTCCAAATTGGCATGCTTCACAAGTTCTATCTTTTTGAAAATTGATTTTTGGAAGACCTTTTACTAAATCATTTTTCACGATTTTTGAAATCAAATCCATGCTTGCATGACCTAATCTTCTATGCCATAACCAACCATCATTATGCAATGCGGAAAGACATTTCTCATTTGTTGATGCACAATCTATATTAATGGTATAGACATTAACACATCTATTTCCTACAAACAAGACTTTCCCATCACATGCATTCTCAATAACACATTTTGATTCATCAAAGATAACTCTATATCCTTTATCACATAATTGACTAATACTAAGCAAATTGTGTTTCAAGTTTTCAACCAAACACACATTTTCAATGAGAGTAGAGGATACATTACCGACATTTCCAATCCCAATGATTTTTCCTTTTGAATTATCCCCAAACGAAACATCTCCACCATTTTCGATCTTGGTAAAGCTTGAAAACCAAGAATAATTCCCTGTCATGTGTCTTGAACAACCGCTGTCCAAGTACCACTTATTCTTCTTCTTCTTTGAGCCCTGTAGAAAAAATCTCAAGTTTTAGGTACCCAAACCTTTTTGGGTCCTTGAGAGTTAGCAATGGTTCCTTTCGGAACCCAAACACATTTCACACCATAATATGCATTTCTCTTCACCACACATCTATTTTTCATATGACCATCTTGATTGCAATAATGACATACAATTTGATTGTTAATAGATGTATTCTTCACAAAATAACTCTTGTAAAATTTTTGTTTCAAATTCGGTTTATAACCTATGCCACTTTTGTCAAATACACATTTTTGTGAGTTTAGCAAATTGTCCAACATCTTTTGCCCATTTGTGAACTTTAGCACAATTTCATTTAGTTCATTGCTCTTCTTTTTAAGCATTTCATTCTCATTTTTCAAGTCATTCATGTGTGACTCTAAGTGCTCATGTGAAGTGCTAGGATTCTCAAATGATGCAATACTCTCATGCAATGTTTTATTTTCTAATTCTAGGCATGTAATCTTTGCACTAAATGAATCATTTTCATTCTTAAGCTCTATCATTTTCTTTTTAAGACATATATTCTTTTTACCAATCTTCATTAACTCATCATGCAAATCCTTAAAAGCCTCATACAATTCATCATATGTATGAAGAACACTTACCTCATCAAGTACATCACATGATTCTTCCCCAACGGCCATGAGAGCTAAGTTTGTCATTTCTTGTTGGTCATCCTCATCACTTGTTTCCTCATCGCTATCATCACATGTGGCCACCATAGCTTTCTTCTTGAGTTTGTTGAGAAGAGGATATTCCGGTCGTATGTGTTCGGGCTTCTTCCATTCATGGCAAGTGATTGACTCCTTCTTCTCCTTCTTATTCTTGTGGCCTTTAAACTTTCTCTGCTCATTATTCTTCTTGTAAAATTTTCTGAATCTTCTAGCCAACATAGCCAACTCCTCATCATCCATTTCGCTTTCCTCATCACTCTCACGTTTTGAAGCCTTGAGAGCAATGTTTTTCTTCTTTTCCTCATGCCCTTTTTCAGCTGCCAAATCTTCTTCATATGAAATGAGAGAACCAATTAAATCATCAATAGGTAATACATTTAAATCCTTGGCTTCCTCAATGGCAGTCCTTTTTGGTCTCCATTCCTTAGGTAGAGACCTAATGATTTTCTTGACTTTTTCGCTATTTGAAAAAGTCTTTCCTAGGGCTCCTAGAGTGTTCACTATGTCCGTGAATCTAGTATACATAGAGTACACATTTTCATTTTGTTCCATTTGGAACAATTCATATTGTCGAGTGTACCTACTTATTTTAGATTATTTCACTTGGTTTGTGCCTCCATAGACAACTTCAAGTTTGTGCCAAATCTCATTAGCACTTTCGCAGCTAGACACTTTATGAAACTCTTTCTTATCTAGTGCACAAAACAATGCATCATGGCCTTGGAATTTATAGAAGTTTTTCTCTTTTCGAATTCATTCCAATCCCGTGAAGGTTTTGGAATATCTTCTCCGACTTCATTTTTAGTCAAAAGCATGAATGGACCATCATTAACGATTTCCCAAATCTCATAATCTAAGGCTTGCAAGTAAATTCTCATCCTAGTTTTCCAATATGGGTAATCGTTTCCATCAAAGTAAGGTGGTCTAGTGGTGGACCGTCCTTCCCTAAATGTGGAATCATTTTGAGTTGCCATTGATCTTTAACTCTAGATGGTTCAATCTAAATAAGAGCACCTTGCTCTGATACCAAATGAAATATAAGTGTGCAACCCAATAGGGGGGGTGAATTGGAAATTTAAAAAATTAACCTAGCAAATCCACACAACAAGCAATCTAATGCCTTAATAAAAATTGAAAGCAATAAGTTTAATAAAGGCACAATAATTAAAGAGTAAAGGAGAAGAGAAACAAACACATGAATTTTCACGTGGTTCGGCAATCCCCGCCTACGTCCACGCCTCCAAGCAATCCAAGCTTGAGGATTTCACTATCCAAGCCTTTCTGAGGCTTCAACCGATTACAATTGACTTTAAGGTGTCAATAAACCTTTACAACAAAGAGATTATCTCCAAATCTCTTCACTCAAGGGTCTCACACACTCAAACTCTTACAATTGAAATGAAGAAATGAAAGTTACAATGAAACTCACTCAATGAGTAGATATTCAAAAATGAAGAACAAGGAATGATTCAATGTTTTGTGTTTTGCAAGTTGAAAGCTCAAGATATCACGTGTGCCTTTTGTTTTTGCTTGTTGGAGAGCTTCAAAATGAGTTGGATTTGAGTTCTTATAATTTGAGCTCAAAAACTAGCCGTTACTCACATTACAGGCGTATCCGGTTTGTCGTTTATGGAATCCAGTAAGCCGAATTTATGTTACCGTTAAGACAAGAATTTGAATTTTGCCTATCCGGCATGCCGGTTACGAAATCTGGTAAGCTGTTTTCGTTCTGGGTGCTTACTACCCGTATCCGGATTTCTGGTTTTCAGAATCCGGATAGCCGCTTGCTACAGTAACCTGCTACAGTGAAATTATTCCTAAATTTTTAGTTTGACCCCAAAACTTTATAAAACTATAGTATGACCCAAAACATTATGAAACTTTGCAAATAGGTCCAATTTCAGAATTTCTAAGTAATGCTTCGTTAATCCCAAAACTTTCTGAAATTTTGATTTCGCCCAAACTTTGTGAAATTATAGAATGACCCAAAAAACATTTAAATAGTTTCAAATATTTCCAAATCCGAAATTTTAAAATACTATCAAAGATTTTAAAATTACTTTCATTTTAGTCCAAAATGCTTTAATTCCATAACATCATTTTCTTATTATAAAGGAACAATTCATACATCTTTACTTAATAAATACATGTGGTTTGTTATCATCAAAATCAATATTTATAGCCATATAGGCTAACACTATTATGGCATAATCTATAAATATTGGAGGAAAACTTACTCCACTCATAGTGGAGGAAATGACTACTACCTAATTTTGGAATTAAGAAGGGAGAAGAGTCCTAGCGTATATTGGAATAAAGAAGGGAGAAGAGTCCTAGCTATCATACGTTAGGACTCAAAACCAAGCCCTAAAAGTTCTTTTAAGGTATGGGTTACTTGTAATTAGAGATGGCCAATGGGCCGAACGGCACGTGGCACTGGCACTAACATGGCACGTGTCCGTACAACAAGGTATGACACGAGCACGTTTTAGTGGGGCACACGGCATGGCACGACACGCATGTGGAATGGGTCAGACTTAAAATTTTAAGCACGCAGGCCTTAAAAGCACGACACGATTAGAGATGGGCTAAGCACGGTACGATCAGAGGTGGGCTAAGCACGACACGATCAGAGATGGGCTAAGCACGGCACGATGAAAAAGCCCGCAATAAGCACGTTTTATTCTTTAATGAAAGTAAACTTAAAATTTTATGATTTTACAAATAAATTGAAATTGAATTTTTTAAATTCATTTAATTCTTAGTTTCAAAAAAATACTATAATTGATATCATGATTTTAATGAATAAAATTATAAATGTCGCAATTTTATAAATATGCATTAATATTATTGTGAACTATGATCTATAACTTTATGTAGGTCCAAGTTAACAATTAAGTTAACCCTTAAGAAAATTTTTTATTATTATTACTGTTAAGTAGTAAAAAAATTCTAATACTATAAGGTCAAACTTAGTAATTAATATTACATTCTCTTACTATTATTAGTTTATTATTATTGAATATGGACTTGAGTTTTGAATTTTCGATTATATTAAATTTAATTAAAGGCATAGATCTAAAAAAAGCACAAAGACCTAAAAAAAATATGCCAACAGCTTAGCATGCACTCTTAAAAAATTTTAAAAAAAAATTTATTGGACTTTTTTTCTTAGGCATGGCACGGCATGGCACAACATGGCATATGTGGGCACGGCACAAGTGAGTGTGGCACGTGTGCTGGGGCCTAAGCAAAAAAATAATAATAATAATTGGCACAACATGAAACACATAGTGGGCACGACGCGACACGGGCACAAGCACGCATGAGCTCATTGGCCATCTCTACCTGTAATATCATATATTGCCGGTGAGAGAATTCTTAGACTAGTTTATAAGTCATGAGGTCTCCTAAATAAGTAGACTATGGACATAATTAATGCAAATCCAATAACAAAAAACCATAACAAATTGTGTGTCCAAAGCGAACAATATCAACTTATTTTTGTGGGTATGGTTTATTAAGGGGCAAACAACTCATTAGATAAGATTTCATGATTTTTTTAAGAGAGAAATATTAGAGGGTTTAATTAGGAGTAGAGCTTCCAACCCTTTTAAAATTCTTATGAAACCCTTTTATTAGAGTTTTAATTAAAATTTACTATCATTTAGAATAAGTTACTAGATTCTAAATATACTTTCTCAAGAAAAAAAAATCTTATTATTAGGTAATATATTTCTTCATTGATTTTGATTTTGTAAAAAAAATTAATTATATCATATATTAAGATTTAAAGGGATCATTATTTGCAAAGACATTTTAATTTAATTAAATTATAAAAGTCCTTTATGTAACTTTATCTAGTAATAGGGTGTAAAAAGCAATACTCTTTATTTGCAATAACAAATATCTGTATTTACAACGCCATGCAAGAGGGTTTTATTAGGAAAATAAAAGGGTGCTGATAGTGCTATTCTAAAACAAGGAAGCCACAAAAGCGCATCTTCATTTAAAGCCCATGAGAACCCAAAAAAATTGGAGAGTGAGAAATCCAAGAAGGACAAGAGTTGAACTATTGACACCCCTTCAAAACTCTTATCAAACTCTTATTTATATATTTGAAATTTCACCCTTCATACTTGAAAACAAACTAATTAAACCCCACGTTTCTTCCTCGTAAGACACAACCAAAAAAAAAATCATTGGTTTACTAAAAGTTACAATATTTGATTCTTTTATTAAAAAGAATGCCTAAAATTTGTTCTCAATTATTTAAGTAAAAGTCTCTACAAGAAGGGGAAAGAAATGACAATTATCCACCGATCGCTAGTTTTTTCATACTTTTTAAAAATAAACTTTTTTTTTACAGAATTTCATTTGAAGTTTACATTTGTTGCACCTATCCATAGGGGTGGATGTTTGAATTAGGTTGATCCAAACCGAACTGAAGTTTGCAACCTGTTTGAAAATTCAAACCTGATCGGGTTGTATTTCGCTTCGGGTTAACTAAGAAAATTAAAAAAGTATATATAATTTAACAACGTTTTCATTAGAGATGGCAAAAATCCCCACGGGGCCGGTACTCTCGGGGATTTTTCCCATTCGGGAAGGGTACGGGGATAATTTTATACCCAATTTTTTATTCGGGGAGGAGACGGGAAAAATTTTTTACCCAATTTTTTATTCGGGGAGGGGACGGGGATGAGGTGGAATCTCCATCCCCTACCCATTTACCCATTTTAATTTTAATTTTATTTTTATTTTTAAAATTACTAATAAATAAATAACAAAATTATAAATATTGTTAAAAATAATAAATATCAAAATATTTATATTATTAAACTTTTAAACTTAATTAACTAATTAAAGTCTTAAATTTTTAATCCAAACCACAATGATACAAGAAAGAGCTGCCTAACTATAATGTACAACAGTCCTAATCCTAATTCGTGTCGGACGAGACAATGAACGCAATATAAGTGTTGTCCTAGTGAGGAAGATTGACAGTTTGCCATTATTTTGGAAGAGAATTTAAAAAGTTTTTATGATGTCACTGAGTTATTTTCAAGAACTAAGTATTCGACAGCAAATGTATTCTTGCAACATGTGTGTGAGATTAAATTATCTTTATAAAATTGGCTTTTATCACCTTATGATAAGATTCAACATATGGCTCAGTTGATGTCATTGAAATTTGATAAATATTGGCAATATATGAGTGAAATTTTGGGTGTGGCCTATATCTTTGATCTAAGGTATAAAAAGAAGTTAATTGAATATTACTTTTCTATGGTTTATGGTGGTGTTAAAAAGTTGTATGTTGGGAAAGTGGTCACCATTTGCCGGGAATTAGTGGACGAGTATCAATTGAAGTTTTCACCAACTATTTATTGCTTTGATTATATTGGTAGTAGTTCTTCTACTAGATCTATAGGGGATTCTTATAAGAAAGCAACCAAATGGATGACATGTTTTGATAATTATGTAAACAATGGAGATTGTGCAGTTGTTGCAGATGAATTAGATTCATATTTGGATGAGAAAGTTATACCTCAAATGGAAGATTTTAATATTTTGAGTTGGTGGAAGACAAATGCTAATAGGTATCCTACATTAGCTCGAATTGCTAGAGATATTTTGGCAATTCCAATTACAACAGTTGCTTCTGAATAAGCTTTTAGCACCGGTGGTAGAGTTGTGAGCCCACACCGTAACAAACTTCATCCAAGCACATTGGAGGCCTTAATGTGCTGTCAAAGTTGGTTACGAGCTTACAATAGCAGTATGAGTTTATTTTACATTGTAATTATATTATACAGTTATTAATATTTGCACTTATAAGTTACGTTACTTATATCATTTTTATTGTTTTAGGTTTGAAATCTGAGGCTATCTCTCAATTTGCCACATTTCTCGAGGAAGAACAGGAGGAGCAGGACGAGCAGAAGGTAAATAGTTTTATTAAAAATATTAATTAAGTATCTACATTTATTTCATTTATTTTATTGTCGATATAAAAATAATTTTTTTCTTTTATTGTAGGATTATGAAGATTGAGTCATTGACAAAGATAATTATTTTAATAATTTATATTTTGAATGTGACTTTGAAATAGATCAATATTAATGTAAGATATATTTTGAACTTTATTTTTATCTAAATTTTTTACTTTAATATGATTAATTTAAAATTAAAAATAAAAAAATATATTAAACTATTAATTATTCGGAGACCGAAAATCCTCAGGGATCCCCTATTATTATTCAGAGAGAAGATGCAAATTCTCTCAAACAATTCTAACAAAGACAAAAAAAAGACAAAAACACACACAAAATATCAAAAATTAATATAAAGAGATCGATCTCCTCTCATCCCCTCTCCATTGCCATCCCTAATTTTCATACCCCAAACAACACGTCACAACTCCCAAATGTACACTTATCAACCGCCACCTGACACCTCCACTTCTTTTTTCTGTTTCTTCTTTTTTTTCTTCTTTTCTTCGGCCACTGCCAAATATCATCTTCTTCTTTTCTTTTCTTCTTCTTTCTTTCTTTCTCTTTTTCTTCTTCTTCATTTCTCCTTCTCTTTTTCTTCTTCTTCTTTCCTTCCGCCGCTGCCAAACATCATCATCTTCTTCTTCTTCAATTCTTCTTCTCTTCTTTCCTTCCTTACTGCCAAACATCTTCTTCTTCTTCTTTTCTTCCTCCACTAACAAATATTTCTTCTTCTCTTTCTAATCTCCCCTTAATTAATCGTGTAGTAATTTCTTTGATTTTTAGTTAATTTCTTAATTTTCTTTTGTTAATTGTTGTTTATTTTTTTGTTAATTATTCAATATAGAATTCTTTATGTTAATTGATTAGTTAATATATGAATAAGATTATTTGAAATTCGTTTCATATTTAGTTAATTATTTTTTTTATGGAGATAAAATTAGGTTTTTTAATATGAATGAACTAGAATTTATAACCCGAATCAAAATCCGATTTGCTCATCCCTCTGAACCAAAATCCGATTTGCTCACCCCTCCTGACCACTTCCCTTGAATTAACAGAATATTGGTCAAATGACATTATTACCCCTCAAACGTATAATGTTGTCTTGCCCTAAATAAGGTAGAGTTACCGAAATAACCCTAAGCTGTGAGCACAATAACGCCACCAACCTCCTTGATCTTCTTATTAGCGGTATAGAAACAAGCTTGGACTTAAGCTGGTTCTTTGATAAAACACCTTTGCCCAAAGCCTTAAAGTAGTCAAACTGAGTGACATTAATCATTGGAACGTTGCCCTTGCTGGCCTTTGCTTTCACGTCTTGTGGGAGTATGGACAAAATCTTGTCGATGTTGATGATGGGGTAGTGGTACTTATTGTGGAGCTTGTGGAATTACCTCATACCTACTATAGTAAAAAAAATTGAATGATACTTTTTGAAGAGGACTCTGTAGTGGTGCATGTCTCTGGCATTATTGCTGCCTCCAAGATCATTTTTGTATTTCCCGATACGACCATGAATGGCGCTGACGTGCCCTCTCTTGTTGTTCTTCTTGAAACATGCGTCATTTTAGCAAATCTACAAAGGATGCGAGATTAATATTGAGGTGGCAAAGTGACTTCGTAATTATATTTGTTTCCTCTTATTGAAAGCTTCCCAAGCCCCCTATGCCCACTTGTTCTAACAGCAATTACAGCAAGTCTTAGATTTGTTGCTTTCTTCTTATCCAAGCAAATAGTAAGATAACCATTACCATCTTCATCGAATGAGACAATTTCAACATAATTAGAAGCTGATGCAACACCCTCCTTCTCCAACTTCTCCAACTTGCAAATTTTAGGTGTACGAATATTGGTCAATATCATAAGCCATTTTTTGGAGACACTCGCAACGAAACTCTAGACCATTTTTGCCCTTTTTTCCGTTTCTAACTCATTTTTTTACTGCTCGAGTCAGATGACAATTTTATCCATATGACATTAGCAAGGTCTTAATAGGTGACAATAGAAATAGACGGGTGCAACACAATGTAAACTTCAAGTAGAATTCTATAAAGAAAAAAAATATGTATATTTTTAAAAAAGTATGAAAAAATAAGTGGTCAGTGGATAATTGCTTAAAAAAAGAGGTACATTCGAAATATAAACAAATGAATATCAAAATATTTTTTCATCTATAATTTGAGAAATGCACAAATAATTTTTTATTATGAGAGATAATACAAATATAAAGGAAGATTCATTAGCAACTGAAGAATTTAATAACAAGCTTTAAAATGTTCTAGATATGAAGAGAGAATGAAATGAAGCCCTATGAGAGAGAGTGAGATTGGGGTTTTTAGAGAAATAAAAATGTGGGATTATAACTGCAATTATAGGGGGAGCTTTTAGACTGAAACCGATATTTTAATAGCTTTAAATGGGATATCCTCATAGAAAAAAAAGGGGTATCCTAAGAAGTGGGGTTTTATAAGGATTTTTATAAGGTGCAAATAGTACCACTTTAAGGATAAAAGGAGTAAAAGTCAAGAAAAAAAAACAAGGAGAAAGAGTAGAGAGAGAATATTACTATTAAAAGTAGGAACTACACAAATTTACTCTCTATACCTAATAACTCATTAGACACGGTATTAAAATTTTAAGATTATATTTTTACTTTAAACATCTGTCATAATTCCCAAAATCACGGTAATTTTCCATTTTTTCAGTCGATCACGGTAATTTTCTACTCAATTTCTCATGTCATATGTATCAATACAACTATTTCTGATAAGAATGAACTTGCAATATTTTTAAAGACTAGCCTCTCGAAGATATTCTTTTAGGTTAGATTTATTTAATAACTTTTATCATCTAATCATTAGTTGAGCCGTGTTTATAGTTTTCAATGTTTAATAGCATCTCCATAGATATATAGAATAAGTATCATCGTGTTAAGTCTATTCTATATAACTGTAAATTGCGATAGGTTGGTCGTAACCATTAACCAAGCTTTCAAAGAAGAATTCTGCAAAATGAGTATCTCCATAGAAGAATACTATGAATAGAATCATTAAGTTAACAGATTGGTGATGTTTTGTCTGTGAAGATGAAAGACTAAGTTTTCCATGGAAAATAATTGATTGGATTGCCTGAGATGATTTGTCCAAAAGGAAGATTAATTGAATTTGACTTCCTAGAGAGACAAATTTAATACTATGAAAGACGGATGAAGGACAAGAACAAATGAACTCTTTACAAGTAATTTTTTTTGAAGGGCATGTTTGTAATAAAATATTGTAAAATTTATGGGTTTGATGAATAATTTATTAAATTCAAATAACTTCACTCTTATTATCATTAGAGTTGGACTTCTGGCACCCTTCAAGAAATCTTTTAAAACCCTTTTTTTTTCATTTTTGTATCTATTGAAAAAATGGAATAATGAATTGCTATTTAAAAGCATAATTTTGAGTATGACTCACTTACTGTATATAGAAAGTCAAGAATGATTCAAAATTTCCTTTTCAAAATTTCCTTTGTGAGTACTTCAAGATCATATATTTGTACACTCAAAATGATGCTATAGTGAATGATAATTTATCCCTTAAAGTACAACCTTAACTTCATTGAATAAAAACAAGAGTTACAAAAATTATAATGGCTAGTTAAATATGAAATCAATTCTAGAATTTATTATGTGTAACTGCTATTTAAATTTAGAATTTATTGAAACATTATAACAGTAAATTAAATTCATATTTTAATATGAAACTAAATCCAAAATTTAATATATGGTTAATGAGGCAACATTTATATTTTTAATTTAATTTAAGAATTAAATCAAATGTTTAATAGGGTTATGCTTTTAATTATATGTTAAAAGTAGTGGTTACAAGTGGGTTTAATAAAAAATTATATCAAAATTTATGGATAAAAATGCCCCTCTACTAAATTTTATAAATTGCCTTTCTTTTTCATTTCAAGGAAGTGATAATGAGAAACAAGAGACATATAGAATGTCAAAAAAGAAATGACAGATAGAAGAATATGATTACATAATCTTTAATTCATATTCTTCCCTTGTCACATATCCATTTTGATAGAGTTCAGACACAATGAAAGTTTGCTTTGGCATAACTTGATTGTGCACCAGAGTTATTAATCATCATTGTATCTTAGGAAACAGACGTCATTTAAATCTTAAGACACTTGACTCTAAGAGTTGAATTTAATTTAAAGAAACTATAGTATTAGATAGTCCTTAGTTTGCATTATATTCTTTTGTCTTATTTTTTGTTATTATTTCATTGCAGTAAATGTTATTTTAGTTGTAATATTTGTTATTTTGTAAAGTCCCAATTTATGTTTCTAAATTCAGAATTTGTTTCTCTTATATTGTATAGCATGTATTTTTCCTACAGTAAGAATATTTAAAATTAATATAACTTTCTTAAAACACACCACTATTAATGACTAAAATAACCTTATTTTAAACTACTATTCTCCATCAGACAGTGAAGCTTCCTCTTCCAACCCCATATTGATAGGTTTTATCCCTGTTGCTCATAATATTTTTTCCTCTTTTCTCTCATCTTTTGAATCTTCCTACTCTCTTACTATTCCTCTTCCAACCCCATATTGATAGGTTTTATCCCTGTTGCTCATAATATTGTTTCCTCTTTTCTCTCATCTTTTGAATCTTCCTACTCTCTTACTATTTTTTTTTTGGTCCCTCATCTTTAGATTCTTTTTATCTAGGCCAAGACTACTTTGCAAATGGGATAACATACCCAATTAGCTTGCGTTTTAACAAGGTCATTTTCAAGAGTGTGTTTAGATCCTGATTAGAGAATCGGAATACGGAATCATAATCTTTCACAGCTTTTAATTTATAAAATAAGGGTGAGAATCAGAATCAGAATCGGGTGCAACCCACAAATTTGGGAATTATTCCCATTGATTTCATTCCCAAAGGAAGTTGAGAATCAAAGTCTAATTCCCAAAACTGTCTATTTTCCCTAATTGAATTTTTATAATCCCTAAATTGCCCTACATCAAGTTCCATTATTTTTACATTTTGGTCCCTAAAAAAATTATGAAAATACCTAAAGTTTTTGTATTATTTACAAACAAGTCTTTTATTATCAGTAATAGAATAATAGTAGTAGTAATAATAATAACACAACAATTAACAAAGTATATTTTAATAACTTGTAATAGTTCATTTCAATTTTAAGATAAAGTAAACACATCAATAGGAATGTAGTTCATTCAAATTCTGATTCGTTCAGCTTAAGTAACCAACTTATTTTTATTCAAATTTCTCTTTCTCATTCCAGCTCATTCAAATCCCCACCTATTCAGATTTTCGTTTAATAAACACACCGTAAATATCATCTCACAGTTGGTAGAGAAACATGCAGTCAATTAAGAGTAACTTAACAAGCAGGTTATGGGCCGATCACTTATAGGCAAAAAATTGTTTGCTTAAAAAATAACTACTTCATTGAAATTAACAATTGATGACATAATAAATTTAACCAACCATTAGATGCAAAATAAAAGCTACAAACTACTTTTGTAACCTACAAGTAATAGTTTCACTAATATTAACATATAATTTCTTTAAATAATATCTTAAGTTTTTGCAAATCAAGTACTTTCCTACTATGGGTAAACATCTTGTCTTTGGTCTCTGTCAATATGTACGTGACATTTTTTTTATTTCTTAATTTTTTTTAAAGTTAGAGGAATCAACAAAGTGCAATCAAATTTCTTTTTAACCTTCTACCCTATATATAATTGAATTCGAGTGACCAACCAAATAAAATAACTTGAAAGCTACTCAATTAACAAAATAAACCACTCAACCAGATTATGTTAATTATGATCTAATTTATCCAATATTATTCATCATAAATCGTGCAAAATGCATAAAAATTCACTAATTGATGATCTCTTACAAATAAGAGGAACAAAATTCCCATTTATTTTTCTTTTGTGTGATGTACAATATAATAAGTAACTTATTTTTTATGCACTAGCATCTATTGATGAATTGCATTTGTTTTAGCGTTCAAGCTTAGCAACTTTGGCTCTGTTTGAAATTGAGGTGCTATAACTTATTGTTGTAGCAAAAATGTTATAATTATAAAATAAAAGTTAATATTATTTAGAAAATATAATTTTTAAATAATAATTTTGAGAAAAATAGTAAAGATATAATAGATTTTTTATAAGTGCAAAATTAAATCAACTTAGCTTTCAAGTTACAATAACTAGTTTTACTAAACACTTTAGTGCTGTAACTTTTAAGTCACAGCTGGCAAATCTCAATTCCAAACAAGTGTTTTGTATTAGTATTAATTGTTAAAGTTCATACTTAATCATAAAATAAAAAGTAGAATCACATATAAGTAATATTAATGCAATACATGATACAATATTTATAATTAATACTAATCCAATTAGTATCAGGCTATCAACTTATATACTTTACTTATTTAACAATATTATTTCATTATTTTCATATATAACTTTAAAATCTCAAAATGGTATGATAAACGTTTTCTTTTTGTTTTTTTTTAGCCTTCCATGACAGAGAGAATTTCCTAATCATGGCATCACCTTCCTCCAATGACACTTCTCTTTCTTCTGTGATTACTCCAGTTTCCATTTCTTCCACCCTCTCCTTACCCAAATCTTGCTCCAAACACACTGCTAAGTAAGATAGAACATTTAGTTGAATATTCCTATATCCCTGAATCTGCTCAGATCAATGAATCTTCTTTTCCTCTTCTTAGTCCTTATCACCTATATAAACGTCTGCATTCCTTTACTCGCAGCATCCAAACCCTTATTTCCACCAAAAGACCACGTCCAAAAGAATATATCCAGTCATCTAGATTGGATCAATGTTCCCTTCAGGCTACCACAGCTAAACACTATGTCACTCTAGAAATTCCCCCAGAATTGATTTCCAATTGGCAAAGAGAAGGTTATACTCATCTCCATATTGGAGGAGTCAGACTAATCATAATCTTACATGGAAGGAAATGATTACCGTCACAGCCCGAATTGCTATGTTGGATACTAGATTCACACATTGCCAAGATGCTGTTATTGGTACTGTCTTAACCACTCTTCATGTTGGAAGTGTTTTACTCACTTTTTATCCCAATTTCAACCTTTCTCTTCAAGACACTAATCTCTCCACTGCCTTGAAAGTCCATTTGTAAATTCAAGGTGCAGAACAAATCTCTTCTGCAAAAATTGCAACTCTTCACCATCAATTGGTCTATAGGCTCTAAAACCATGCCTTAGATCTTCCTACACCTGAGCACCACTCTGACACACTCATGTTGTTAGCATAATCAGATCAGATACCAACCATCATTCAAATTCCAAGACAGATCCCTAGACACGAACTCATAAAACTCATGCCCTTGGAATGGATTGCAAATTATAAGAAGTTCCACACCAATACTTCTCCTATTCAGACAACAGAAAGTATGTTTGAACGAAGATCTGATGGAACTGTCTGAATGACTCATCGACCTCCACCAACAGCACCAGAGGAGCCTCCACGGCTCTCATTCACTTATTCAGCCATGGTTACAGTTGTTCAGACCACTCAAGAAAAGCTGCCAATTACAGGATTCAATTCAGAAGGATATCATATCTACCCTGCCAAACTTAATGGCCACTTTCTTTAGGATTCCCCTGGATCAGGAACTTGTAACCCAGATTGTCCCTATTGGGATGATTGGGAAGAAGATGATGTTGAACCACAGCGGAGAAGAAAACAATAAAAGAAGATACCTAAAACTTCGTGCTCACACAACCAAACTAAACCACCTCATAATCCTCCACCACCACCATCTCCACTACCCATCTACCGAAAAGAACTTAGATGGATTGCAAAAAATTATGTGAATGGGTGATAGTAATAGGTGACTTGCTGAAAATTTTCCTCTTTCTTTTACAAGGTTCATTTCGCACAATCTCTGATGGTAAATCATCAGTAGGCACTGTATCTTCTGCTTGATCAATTACTACCTCTGATTGAGAATGTGCAACCATGGATCTTCTAGACCTATGGGATGTATTAGTCTTTAAAGATTGGGACCATGGTGGATCAACAGCCTCAACATCTTCCTCATTAGTATCCACTGCAAAGTCATCTAAGCCTTCATCAACAACATGAAAATCAGATAAGTGATCACTATACTGTGAAAGGTGTACAGAGTTAGTCTTACCCTCATCAGCACCCTTTTCTAGACCACCATCACCTGAAGGATGGTTAAATATAGGTATTGATATTGAGGTTTCCTCAAACTAAGGTGGTATTGTTGTTGCTGGTGTTAGGAATGGGGTTTGATCAAACTGTAGTGGTAGTTCTGGTGTGACTTGATTAAAACATGGAAATGTTTTATCTGCAGCCCCTTTTGTAGAAGTGACAAAGGGACCAAACACATTGAGTTGTATATTGTTGCTGATAGGTGCCTTCAATTTCTCTAGTACCTTTTTTGTAGTTTGAATCTCATGTTTAATTTCAGTGGGGACTCATGAGTAAGATCCGAATGTGGTTTGGACTTGAAACTGGTGATTTGAGCTGTGGTTTGTGTTGCAAGCTCAGGTTCTGCTGCTGTGGTGGGCTCAGTTGTGGTTTGTTTTGCAAGCTCAGGTTTTGCTACAGTAGTGGGTTCAGTTGTGGTTTGTGTTGCAGGCTTAGGTTCTGCTGTAGTGGTAGGTTTAATTATGGTTTGTGTTTCAGGATTGTCAGCTTTTGTTATAGTATCAAGTTCAATTATGGTTTGTGTTTAAAGATTATCTTCTGCTGTAGTGGTGGCCTCAGGTGTAGACTCTGATTCTGAAATGGAAAGCCTACAAAATTTGGTCTTTGAAACTTTTCTTGAACACTTTCTTGCCATTGACTTTCTTTTACTACCTCTTTTTTCAGTAGCAGTTGCATGTACCTATTGTTGTGCTCCAACATTGTCGGTTGGTTGCCTCTGAAACACAGATAACACACTCTAAGGTTCAGCATCAGGCCCAATAGTAATATCTTCTATATCTTCCTCGAACAACTTCTTTTTAATTACATTCGTCACATTAAGTGGTATGATAGTCATGTCAAACACAATCTCTGTAAACTTATTCTCATTGCACAACTGCCATATCTGATACAGCTCATGATCATTATCTATTGTAACCTTCTTCCCATTCCATGGCAATGTAACTTCAATGATGAATCTCTCATCTCTATAATTGTTTCTCCCAACCATTTTTTTTTCATTGCAGCATTGATCAGAACAATGCTATTTAGAAAGTCAGGGTCAATGAGGCCAACCTCAAAAGTTTCACTGAGAAAGCTGACAATGCATTTCATCCTCAAGTGCCCCTTCCATAACAAAAGCATTACAAATATCAATAACAACACCAATGTAAGCATGATATCTAAAATTAAAAGCAAAATCAAAATATTCATCACCAAAACCAAAACATACAAGGAATATATCAATAACTCAGTTTCTTAGTTATGTTTCCTAAACAACCACTTTTTTTAATCTCCAGCAGCAACTTATTTGTGAAGGAAATACTATAAATTTTGTTAATGGTACAATGAAAACAAAATGCCCCAATTCACTAAGAACTAGGGTTTAAACCTATTTTTCTTCAAATAATAACAATAATATTACAAATTTTTCATATATACAGGTCATTGTTATAGTTAATATTCTCCTGCATTTTAAAAAAATGCTGCTAAACCCATTTTAATGGAAATAACTTAATGAAAAAAATAAATTCCTTACTTCTGCCATCGTAAGGTTGTTGTTACCAGCAACCACTCTCCAATGCTCACTTTTTTTGTTGTCTTTCGAACAAAAAATGAGTTGTTTATGGCCAATATTTTGATGATCTGTTTCAAAGCTTCTCTCTCTTAACTGTGAAAAATATGATGGTTTGCGCCAAGAGAAAAGTATCCTCTACTGTTTTTACATTTAACCACTTATATATTTTCTCATTAAAAATTTTGAAAAGAATTTATTAAAAAAAATTACCCTATATAAAATTATAAAATTCTAAGGAGTGGTTGAAAGACTATCTTGATTTGACATGTCATAATTCTTTAGGCTAACGCTCGTTACAGATTTGTTCAAATACAATTTTACCCTTTAAGCTCATAACTTTAACAAGAAGATCACGACAATTGAGGTGTAGAGTGATGTTTTAGTATCCTTGGGGGGTATTTTGAAGATAGTCACTTTAGTAGGGAGGCACAATGAAATTTACTCTTCTATACTTGGTTGGAAGTTGGTTGCGCTTCAATAGGCCAACACACTTGTAATGTAACATTGAGAAAGAAATCATCAACTACTTAACTTTTGATAAAAGCTTAGACATATACTTAAATATCTACAAGTATATGGTACTCTAAATGTATTAATATTAGTAATTAGTATATCCTTTTAAATAGAACTTTTGTTATTGGAGTTTGTATAAGTAGAGCTTTTCTCAAAATGATTTTTAGTTATTAGATTGTTAATAAGAGTTTTTATTAAAAATAATAAAAATTACTTTAATAGATAATCTTTTCTAAACTTATGTTATGAAAAAAATGAAATAAAACCATCAAATAAATGAAATATATTTCAGACATTTTAACACTATACAAAATTGTTTTAACCTCTACTCTCAAAAGTTTAAAAACATCTGTTATGGTCGTCATTCGATTAAAAGAATTCTCTATTTCAAAACCATACATGAGATGAAAATCTCATACTGTTCCTCCTTTATGTTCATTATGAGAGCTTTTAATAGAGGTAAAATAACTTATTTAATCATAAAAACCCCAACTCAAAAAACAACTAAACAATAACAAATATTTTGAAAAGAACTTATGAAATTAAATAAGCACATATGATTGTCAGATAAGCAATAACAAAATGCACTAAGGCTCTTTTTGGTATAGATTTTTCAAATATAGCTTATTTAAGTAGAACTTTTAGAAATAACACTTTTGTTCGAAAAAATTTTAGTTACTTGGTTGGACGCTTCTTGAATGGTTTTCTCCAATTCCATGGTGGAGAATGAAACTCCAACAATTGTCACAATTTCATAATTTGGAATGTATGCCAGCATCAGAAGCAAAAATGTTCACATCTGTGTTCATTATTCATAGACCATACTTCCAATACCCAGATACACACTTCTTCTGGACTCAAGATCAAGTTTTTGAATGGTTCACCACACCTCACCCATCCATCCTTGAACAAGATGATAAAGTTCAAAATGAACTCTATAATTTCCTTTGTGAACTGAACCACCAACCTGCTCTACACAGAGACATTTCGCACACCTCCCTTAGTCCACAGCATGATATCATCATGATCCCTACTCCTTCAGCAATTTCAAAACCTAAATCCACGTGTATTATCATCAAGGAAGAAAAACCAGACTTCACTGATTTTCTATACCAAGATGCACAAGACCCATGGGAAGCATTCTTGCCATTCAGTCAACATCTTCAAAACCTCCAACAAACTCCACCAACACATGACTCAGACAATCCAACAAATAAAGCAAGTTCTAGCACACCAACCGGCTCCAAAGAACACCCATCTTCTTCTTGGCGCAAGATATTTTGCCCTTGGTCACCCTGTCACCCAGACCATCAACATCCACCAGAAACTCCATGTCCATCACTCAAAGTTCTCTTTTCAAAAGATAAAGATGTGACCGATTGCTCATCTGATGAAGACTACATGAATCTCTCATTTCCGTGATTTATACAACTAGGTATCATTTACTTTTTTTAAAGTTTGTAATAATTAAAGCATGAGTCATGCTTTAATTTGTCTTTATTTCTTTTACTTTTCCAAAAGTTTGTCACTTGTCATTATGTCTTTGCTTTTGCTTTTCAAAGTTTATAATAATTAAAGCATGAGTCATGCTTTAATTTTTCTTTATTGCTTTTACTTTTTCGAAAGCTTGTCGCTTGTAATTATGTCTTTGATTTTAGAAAAGTGATAGAGGCTATGTCCTATCATTTTTCTTGGTTTTCCTCCTATTTAAGCTCAGCTTCTCTTTGTTAGAAGCATAGCAAAAAATAATAAAATCTCTAGCCTTCTATAATCATGAGTTTCTAATTTCTCTCTTTCTCTTTGTCAATGAAGCTCTAAAAGTTTTAAAAATAAGAAGAAAAGTTACATCTGTTCATTTTGAAACTTAAGGAAGTATGCTCTCCACTTGCCTCTTGCAAGGATCCTGTGCATCAGAAAATTTTTGATGATTTCTTATCTGGTTTGGTACCCTGTTTTAGACTAAAGGAAAGTTTGTTTTGGGTTATATAACCCGAGATGAAAACGTTTCAAAATTTTTGATCTCAGAGGTATATCGGCTGGAAAGCCGAACTTGCGGACTATTGGTCCAAAGAACAGTTTTAACTGTTATAGTTCTGGTATAACAACGCCACATATTCTCGCTGAATCTATGGTATCAGAACCTGCCAAACGTATTCTTAGAATGGTATGATAGACATTTTCTTTTTGTTTTTCTTTTTCGAGCCTTCCATGACAAAGAGAATTTCCTAATCATGGCATCATCTTCCTCCAACGACACTTCTCTTTCTTCTGTGATTACTCCAGTTTCCCTTTCTTCCACCCTCTCCTTACCCAAATCTTGCTCCAAACACACTGCTAGTAAGATAGAACATTTAGTTGAATATTCTTATATCCCTAACTTTGCTCAGATAAAAGAATCTTCTTTTCCTCTTCTTAGTTCTTATCACCTCTATAAACGTCCGCATTCCTTTACTCGCAGCATCCGAACCCTTATTTCCACCAAAAGACCACATCCAAAAGAATATATCCAGTCATCCAGATTGGATCAGTGTTCCCTTCAGGCTACTACAACTGAACTATATGTCACTCTGGAAATTCCCCCAGAATTGATTTCCAATTGGTAAAGAGAAGGTTATACTCATCACCATATCGGAGGAGTCAGACTAATCCTAACCTTACATGCAAGGAAATGATTCCTAGTCACAGCCCGAATTGCTATGCTGGATACTAGGTTCACATATTACCAAGATGTTGTTATTGGTACTGTCTTAACCACTATTCGTGCTGGAAGTGTTTTACTCACTTTCTATCCCAATTTCAACTTTTCTCTTCAAGACACTAATCTCTCCACTGCCTTGAAAGTCCAAGTGCAAATTCAAGGTGCAGAACAAATCTCTTCTGTAAAAATTGCAACTCTTCAAAATCAATTGGTCTATAGGCTCCAGAACAATGCCTTAGATCTTCCTACACTTGAGCACCACTCTGAAGCCCTTATGGTGTTAGCAGAATCAGATTAGATACCAACCATCATTCAAATTTTAAGACAGATCCTAGACATGAACTCATAAAACTCAAGCCTTTGGAATGGATTTCAAATTATGAGAAGTTCCACACCAATACTTCTCCTATCCAGACAACAGAAAGTATGTTTGAATGAAGATTTAATAGAACTGTCCGAATGACTTATCGACCTCCACCAACAGCACCAGAGGAGCCTCCACGGCTCTCATTCACTTATTCAGCCATGGTTACAGCTGTTCAGACTGCTAAAGAAAAGCTACCAATTACATGATTCAATTCAGAAGGATATCCTATCTACCCTGCCAAACTTAATGGCCACTTTCTTTGGGATTCCCCCGGATCAGGAACTTGTGACTTAGATTGTCCCTGTTGGGATGATTAGGAAGAAGATGATGTTAAGCCACAGCGGAGAAGAAAACCAAAAAATAAGATACCTAAAACTCCGTGCTCACACAACCAAACTAAACCATCTCATAATCCTCCACCACCATCATCTCCATTACCCGTCTACCAAAAAGAACTTAAATGGATTGCAAAAAATTACAAAACTGAAGTTCTTCCACATATCCAGAATTCCAAACCACCCATACAGCCTATGGCTTGTATGATGTTTTCATCCACCTCCCAAGATTATTCCTCCAATTTCCCTGCTCTAGAAACCCAGACTGATCCACAATGAAAGGTCATAACCAAACCCTTTATTTCTTCAGCCATAACTCCCACAGGTCACTTAGAAAACCCCAAACCTTTTGAGGCTGTTCTCAACTGGCAAACCCAAAATGCCAGAGCTCAAAATAAAACCTTGGTTGATATCCATACGAAGGTTAATCATATCAGTTTACGAACTGATCATATTGAGTCTAAGATGGATTCAATCACTTCCTAGATGCAGTAAATTTATCAAAATCTTCAATCCAGAATCTCTCAACTAGATTCAGAATTAAGAACCATGCTGAGTCACAGATACTATGGCCCAGAATTTGATAAAAAATAAAAGGAAATCGGAAAATTAAAAGCAGAACTTGAACAGATTGAGTTAGAAAGGCAAAGCCCAACATTATTTACCACATTTCCACCTTTACCTACCCTCAGCCCAGCCTTCCATCCATTTGCCCCTATGCTTTCTTCCATAAAACCACAAGACCCGTCCAAATTATTTGGCATGACCCATAGTTTGTTTATAAATAATCCTCTGCCAAAACCATCTAGATCTAAACCTCATCCTAGACTAAGACCAGAAAAACAACATTTTCAACCACCTTTGTCCATCCCAAAGCAGCAACCGCCTCTTTATACCCCACTTCCTCCTCAACCACCACCAACTCAGGCTAAAGATAAATCCCCAATGCAACAATACAGTGCACAAATAATCCCATATCCATCCGATACAAACCAAACTTATGATTCAAATCTAGCCGTTTCAGAGGATCCATCCAAATCTGAAACAAAACCTTCCTTAGAATCTTCCATTTCATCTAGTGCTTCTGAAAAATCTTATGCTGACATCACTAGAATCCTTATGGCCCAACCTGAAGAGAGCGAACCTGCTCAATCCTCAAGAACTGACCCCTTTTTTGAAATACCCTCAGATATTGAGGAAGATCCACCAGAAGCATCCTCAGCTCCAAATCGGCCTGCTCAACCCTAAAATGATCATAAACCTTCAAATGGTCCATGGTTCACTTTTGATGATATCCCTGCAGCTAAATGGAAAGACAGATTATCTGAACTGGCTGCTTGGACAGATCTCCAAATGTTAAGAGCACATGCTACTCCAGCATCAGTCCTTAGAGAACTTGCTACCCATTTTACGGGATCTTTAAGAGATTAGTTTGATACTTTAGGAGAGTACAGACAATTACAGTTTGTGCAACTACCTAATATCTCGACTGCTCTTTCTGTCATTCACGAACAATTCATTGGAGAACCAGCCGTAGTCTTTGAAGCTGCAAGAAGAGACTACCTCAACATGAAATGCTGCTCCATCAACTCTAAATATCTTGATTTCCATTATAAACAGATGTCAATCCTGTTCTATAAGCTCAATGGGTTCAATAATCCGACTCTCAAACATGTATTTCTGGCATCATTACTTGAAGAATTGCAACCAGACATACAGAGGCAGCTCACGAGTCTCAATCTCACCACTGACAACATTTCCTTGAGAAAGATCTTTCATATCACCAAAGGATTTTTGGAAAAATTATGTGAATAGAAACAGTTCTTCAAAGAGCCTTTTCGAAGTGCTTGCAAAAAGCCTTACTTACAGATCAAATGTAAGAAAAAGAAAGATTGTGATTGCAGCACCAAAAAGAAGAAGCATTTCCGAAAATTAAAAAATCCATATTCGTTTCCTAGATCAAAATCCAGGCGAAAATCATACAGGTTTTTCAGGAAAAGATCTAGTTCTTTCCGAGAACAGAAAAGGAGAAAGTTAAGCCGATGCTTCATTTGCAAAAAGAAAGACCATTATGCTAAAGATTGCCCCAGCAAAAAAGATAAAGCAATTAGACTTCTTGAGCATTTACAAGCCACCACTGATTATTCTCCTTACAAAGATGAAATTGAAACAGTGTTCGCTCTGCAAAACTCATCCGATGATTCTGAAACTGTTGAATTTCAAACTATTTTTCACCAACAACTTTTGTCTCTCGACACTACCATACATATCCCTTTCATAAAACTCCAAATCTTACCTTCCAAATTCCAGAGACCGATTGGACGTCTTGATGCCAAAGCCCAAAGAAGTATGTTAAACCCAAACATACTTCCATCTCAGTCTTGGCAACATTATGAAGAAAATTTCAAAGCAGTCAATGGAAAATTCTTCACCACCAAGTTGATTACCAAAAAACCCATTGGTATTCAAATCTTTCCAAATTTGGTTATCTGGACAAAAGTCATCGGTTCCCATCTGCCTAATAAGGACATCTTGTTAGGATTTGATATCATTCACCAGATAAAACACCTCCAAATCATTCCTATTGGAATTCGAGTCAAGTCAATGTTTAAACCATTCACCAATGTTCTTAAGTTTTAGGGTTTGACTGAAACCTCCCAGCCTTTCTAAGACATTTCCACAAAGCTTTTGAAATATTGTCCTAAGTCTCATGTTGACTTTCACCATCCAAATCTTCTGTGGAAAAATCCACATTTCTTTGTTCAATTGCCTTTCAAGTTGAATGAAGATGTCAATCCAACCAAAGCCACCCATCTAGGAATGAGTTCTTCCTACTTAGTCCTGGCCCAAAAGGAATGTTCTTAGTTGTTAGCCCAAGGTCTTATTGAACTGATTGGTTCTCAATGAGCTTGTCAAGCTATTTATGTTGAAAAATATTCCAAGACTGTTAGGGAAAAAAACGATTAGTCATTGACTATCAACCTCTAAACATGTTTTTACAAGATGACAAATTCCCTTTGCCAAAAAGACAGAGCATGTTCGCCTACCTAAAAAATGCTCAACTCTTTTCAAAATTTGATCTTAAATCCGAATTTTGGCAACTTGGAATTAAACGTTCAGAACGTTACAAAACTGCCTTTTGCATTACCAATGCCCACTATCAATGGATAGTTTTACCCTTTGGTCTTAAAACAGCCCCATCTTTTTTTCAAAAAATCATGGTCCAAATCTTCCAACCCATTTTGCATAGTGCATTGATTTACATTGATGATATTCTATTGTTTTCAGGTATACAAGATGATCATCGCCATTTGTTAAATCAATTCTTTGATATCATTCAATCTCATGGAATCATGTTATCAGTTAAGAAAAGCACAATCGCCACAAATAGCATTGAATTCCTTGGAATGACTATCAAAGATGGCCACTATCAGCCAGGAAAGCACATTACTCAAGAGCTCATCCACTTTCCAGATCCGAATCTTTGCAAAAGGTAAATCCAGCAGTTCCTTGGTATTATTAATTATATCAGGGATTTTCTTCCTCATGTAGATCATCAACAACCACTAGAAACTCCATGTCCATCACTCAAAGTCCTCTTTTCAAAAGATAAAGATAAGACTGACAGCTCATCTGATGAAGACTACATGAATCTCTCATTTCCGTGATTTATACAACTAGGCATCATTTACTTTTTTTAAAGTTTGTAATAATTAAAGCATGAGTCATGCTTTAATTTGTCTTTATTTCTTTTACTTTTCCAAAAGTTTGTCGCTTGTCATTATGTCTTTGCTTTTTCTTTTCAAAGTTTATAATGATTAAAGCATGAGTCATGCTTTAATTTGTCTTTATTGCTTTTACTTTTTCAAAAGCTTGTCGCTTGTAATTATGTCTTTGATTTTAGAAAAGTGATAGGGGCTATGTCCTATCATTTTTCTTAGTTTTCCTCCTATTTCAGCTCAGCTTCTCTTTGTTAGAAGCATAGCGAAAAATAATAAATTCTCTAGCCTTTTATAATCATGAGTTTCTAATTTCTCTCTTTCTCTCTATCAATGAAGCTCTAAAAGTTTTAAAAATAAGAAGAAAACTTACATCTATTCATTTTGAGACTTAAGGAAGTATGCTCTACACTTGCCTCTTGCAAGGATCTTGTGCATCAGAAAACTTTTGATATAAGAAGAAAACTTACATCTATTCATTTTGAGACTTAAGGAAGTATGCTCTGCACTTGCCTCTTGCAAGGATCTTGTGCATCAGAAAACTTTTGATGATTTCTTATCTGGTTTGGTACCCTGTTTTAGACTAAAGGAAAGTCTGTTTTGGGTTATATAACCCGAGATGAAAATGTTTCAAACTTTTTTTTTATCTCAAAGGTATATCGGCTGGAAACCCGAACTTGCGGACTATTGGTCCAAAGAACAGGTATAACTATTATAGTTCTGGTATAACAATGCCACGTATTCTCGCTAAATCTATGGTATCAGAGCCAAGGCCCGAGGGCGAGGGTAGAGTGAATGATAAGCTCTTATCCCACATCGTTGGCAAGCCAAAGCTCCCGATCACTTATAAGCACTGGGCAGTCCTCACCCTTTGAGAGCTCTTTTAGGGCTGAGTTAGGCCCGGCCTAAGTTGGTATCAGAGCTTGCCAAACGTATTCTTAGAATGGTATGATAAACGTTTTCTTTTTGTTTTTTTAGCCTTCCACGACAAAAAGAATTTCCTAATCATGGCATCAACTTCCTCCAACAACGTTTCCCTTTCTTCTGTGATTACTCCAGTTTCCCTTTCTTCCACCCTATCTTTACCCAAATCTTGCTCCAAAACACACTGCTAGTAAGATAGAACATTTAGTTGAATATTTCTATATCCTTGAATCTGCTCAGATCAATGAATCTTCTTTTCCTCTTCTTAGTCCTTATCACCTCTATAAACGTCCGTATTCCTTTACTCGCAGCATCCGAGCCCTTATTTCCACCAAAAGACCACATCCAAAAGAATATATCCAGTCATCCAGATTAGATCAGTGTTCCCTTCAGGCTACCACAGCTGAACAATATGTCATTCTAAAAATTCCCCCAGAATTGATTTCCAATTGGCAAAGAGAAGGTTATACTCATCTCCATATCAGAGCAGTCAAACTAATCCCCGCAAGTTCGGGTTTCCAGCCGATATACCTCTGAGATAAAAAAAAACTTTGAAACATTTTCATCTCGGGTTATATAACCCAAAAAAGACTTTCCTTTAGCCTAAAACAAGGTACCAAACCAGATAAGAAATCATCAAAAGTATTATGATCCACAGGATCCTTGCAAGAGGCAAGTGCAGAGCATACTTCCTTAAGTTTCAAAATGAATAGATGGAAGTTTTCTTCATATTTTTAAAACTTTTAGAGCTTCATTGATAGAGAAAAATTAGAAACTCATGATCATAGAAGGCTAGAGATTTTATTATTTTTCACTATGCTTCTAACAAAGAGAAGTTGAGCTTAAATATGAGGAAAACCAAGGAAAAGGATAGGACAGGGCCCCTATCACTTTTCTATGGTATCAGAGCCTACCAAACGTATTCTCAGAATAGAATGATAAGTGTTTTCCTTTTGTTTTTTTTTCCAGCCTTCCACGACAGAGATAATTTCCTAATCATGGCATCACCTTCCTCCAACGACGCTTCTCTTTATTCTGTGATTACTCCAGTTTCCCTTTCTTCCACCCTCTCCTTACCAAAATCTTACTCCAAACACACTGCTAGTAAGATATAACATTTAGTTGAATATTCCTATATCCCTGAATATACTCAGATCAATGAATCTTCTTTTCCTCTTCTTAGTCCTTATCACCTCTATAAACGTCTGCATTCCTTTACTCGCAGCATCCGAACCCTTATTTCCACCAAAAGACCACATCTAAAAGAATATATCCAGTCATCCAGATTGGATCAGTGTTCCCTTCAGACTACCACAGCTGAACAATATGTCACTCTGGAAATTTCCCCAGAATTGATTTCCAATTAGCAAAGAGAAGGTTATACTCATCTCCATATCAAAAGAGTCAAACTAATCCTAACCTTACATGGAAGGAAAGGATTACCAGTCACAACCCGAATTGCTATGCTGGATACTAGGTTCACACATTACCAAGATGTTGTTACTGGTATTGTCTTAACCACTATTCATACTAGAAGTGTTATTTCCAATTGGTAAAGAGAAGGTTATACTCATCACCATATCGGAGGAGTCAGACTAATCCTAACCTTACATGCAAGGAAATGATTCCTAGTCACAGCCCGAATTGCTATGCTGGATACTAGGTTCACATATTACCAAGATGTTGTTATTGGTACTGTCTTAACCACTATTCGTGCTGGAAGTGTTTTACTCACTTTCTATCCCAATTTCAACCTTTCTCTTCAAGACACTAATCTCTCTACTGCCTTGAAAGTCCAAGTGCAAATTCAAGGTGCAGAACAAATCTCTTCTGTAAAAATTGCAACTCTTCAAAATCAATTGGTCTATAGGCTCCAGAACAATGCCTTAGATCTTCCTACACTTGAGCACAACTCTGAAGCCCTTATGTTGTTAGCAGAATCAGATCAGATACCAACCATCATTCAAATTTTAAGACAGATCCTAGACATGAACTCATAAAACTCAAGCCTTTGGAATGGATTTCAAATTATGAGAAGTTCCACACCAATACTTCTCCTATCCAGACAACAGAAAGTATGTTTGAATGAAGATCTAATAGAACTGTCCGAATGACTTATCGACCTCCACCAACAGCACCAGAGGAGCCTCCACGGCTCTCATTCACTTATTCAGCCATGGTTACAGCTGTTCAGACCGCTAAAGAAAAGCTACCAATTACAGGATTCAATTCAGAAGGATATCCTATCTACCCTGCCAAACTTAATGGCCATTTTCTTTAGGATTCCCCCGGATCAGGAACTTGTGACCCAGATTGTCCCTATTGGGATGATTGGGAAGAAGATGATGTTGAACCACAGCAGAGAAGAAAACTAAAAAATAAGATACCTAAAACTTCGTGCTCACACAACCAAACTAAACCACCTCATAATCCTCCGCCACCACCATCTCCATTAACAATCAGTTTGGTGGCATAGAGGACAGTTAGGCATCAGATGTACCATAATTCATCTTCTGAAATGTCTCTAGAGGGATCCAAGGTGAATCTTGTAAGAAACAAGTTTTCTGGATGGAAAGTGGAAAATGAAAATGAGTCTGATAAAGATAGGCTTTCATGATAAACCTAAATACAACTTTCTTTGCAAACTCTTGTATGGCAAAGACTGTGGTGAAAGTTTTCCCAAGGGGAAAGGTTTTTTGGGTAAGGGCTTGTGAGGGGAGTGAAGTGGCCATGAAGATGACATGAAAATGGTGTTCTAAGGATATGAAAAACAAGGATTTATCTGGTTTAGCAAGTCTTGAGAGCACATCAGGAATAAGGTTGTGGTCTCCTTTTATATGCTTCACAGAGAAATCATATTTTGAAAACACTGTGGTAATGGATTTGTGTGTCAGAGAAGTGTTCACTGGCATAGGCAATAAAGTTTTCTTTGCCATCTGTTTCTTCAAGGAGGATGGCCCCCCACGATTCGTCACTTGCATCAGTCTACAATATTCGCCTGCCATCGGTGATGGGCTTTAATGGTGGCGGATTTTGCGCAATTTGTTTTAAAATTGTGATAGCAAGTGTGTGGTTGTTATTCCACGAAGGTGGATTCTTCTTCAGCAAGGCTAACAGCTGGCGGGTGTGATGATCAACATGAGGAATAAAATCCCTAATATAATTAATAATACTAAAGAACTGCTGGATTTGCCTTTTGGAAAGATTCTGATCTAGAAAGTGGATGAGCTCTTGAGCAATGTGCTTTCCTGGCTGATAGTGGCCATCTTTGATAGTCATTCCAAGGAATTCAATGCTATTTGTGGCAATTGTGCTTTTCTTAGCTGATAACATGATTCCATGAGATTGAATAATCTCAAAGAATTGATTTAACAAATGGCGATGATCATCTTGTGTACCTGAAAACAATAGAATATCGTTAATGTAAATCAATGCACTATGAAAAATGGGTTGGAAGATTTGGACCATGGTTTTTTGGGAAATAGATGAGGTTGTTTTAAGACCAAAGGGCAAAACTGTCCATTGATAGTGCGCATTGGGAATGAAAAACGCAGTTTTGTAATGTTCTGAAGGTTTAATTCCAAGTTGCCAAAATCTAAATTTAAGATCAAAGTTTGAAAAGAGTTGAGCATTTTTTAGGTAGGTGAGCATGCTCTGTCTTTTTGGCAAAGAGAATTTGTCATCTCGTAAAAACATGTTTAAAGGTTGATAGTTAATGACTAATCGTTTTTTTCCCCTAACAAATTCATAATGTTTTTCAACATAAAAAGCTTGACAAGCCCATTGAGAACTAGTGGGTTCAATAAGACCTTGGGCCAGCAATTGAGAACATTCCTTTTGGGCTAGGACTAAGTTAAAAGGACTCATTCCTGGATGGGTAGCTTTGGTTGGATTGACATCTTCATTCAACTTGAAAGGCAATTGAGCAAAGAAATGTGGATTTTTCCACAGAGGATTTGGATGGTGAAAGTCAGCATGAGACTCAGGACAATATTTCAAAAGCTTTGTGGAAATGTCTTGGAAAGGCTGGGAGGTTTCAAACAAACCATAAAGCTTAAGAACATTGGTGAATGGTTTAAATATGGACTTGACTCGAATTCCAGTAGGAATGATTTGGAGGTGTTTTATCTGGTGAATGATATCAAATCCAAACAAGATGTCCTTATTATGTAGATGGGAATCGATGATTTTTGTCCAGATAACACAATTTGGAAAGATTTGAATACCAATGGGTTTTTTGGTAATCAACTTGGTGGTGAAGAATTTTCCATTGACTGCTTTGAAATTTTCTTTATAATGTTGCCAAGACTGAGATGGAAGTATGTATGGGTTTAATATACTTCTTTGGGCTCCGTTATAAAGAAGTCCAATGGCGGGAATTGGTCTCTGGAGTTTGGAAGGTAAGATTGTTTTATGGAAGGGATAGGTATGGTAGTGTCGAGAGACAAAAGTTGTTGGTGAAAAACAGTTTGAAACTTATCAGTTTCAGAATCATCGGATGAGTTTTGCAGTGCGAACATTGTTTCATCAGTTCAACCTGGCTCTGATACCATAGATTCAGTGAGAATACGTGGTGTTGTCCAGAACTATAACAGTTACACCTGTTCTTTGGACCAATAGTCCGCAAGTTCGGGTTTCCAGCCAACATACCTCTGAGATAAAAAAAATTTTTTGAAACATTTTCATCTCGAGTTATATAACCCAAAACAGACTTTCCTTTAGTTTAAAACAGGGTACCAAACCAGATAAGAAATCATCAAAAGTTTTCTGATGCACAGGATCCTTGCAAGAGGAAAGTGCAGAGCATACTTCCTTAAGTTTCAAAATGAACAGATGTAAGTTTTCTTCTTATTTTTAAAACTTTTAGAGCTTCATTGACAGAGAGAAAGAGAGAAATTAGAAACTCATGATTATAGAAGGCTAGAGATTTTATTATTTTTCGCTATGCTTCTAACAAAGAGATAGGACAGGGCCCCTATCACTTTTCTAAAAGCAAAGACATAATTACAAGCGACAAGCTTTTGGAAAAGTAAAAGCAATAAAGACAAATTAAAGCATGACTCATGCTTTAATTATTACAAACTTTGAAAAGCAAAAGCAAAGACATAATGACAAGCGACAAGCTTTTGGAAAAGTAAAAACAATAAAGACAAATTAAAGCATGACTCATGTTTTAATTATTACAAACTTTGAAAAAAGTAAATGATGCCAAGTTGCATGAATCACAGAGATGAGAGATTCATGTAGTCTTCATCAGATGAGCTGTCGGTCTCATCTTTATCTTTTGAAAAGAGGATTTTGAGTGATGGACATGGAGCTTCTGGTGGATGTTGATGATCTGGGTGACAGGGTGGCCAAGGGCAAAATATCTTGCGCCAAGAAGAAAATGGGTGTTCTTTGGAGCCGGTTGGTGTGCTAGAACTTGCTTTATTGGTTGGATTGTCTGAGGCATGTGCTGGTGGAGTTTGTTGGAGGTTTTGAAGATGTTGACTGAATGGCAAGAATGCTTCCCATGGGTCTTGTGCATCTTGGTATAGAAAATCAGTAAAGTCTGGTTTTTATTCCTTGATGATAATACACATGGATTTAGGTTTTGAAACTACTAAAGGAGTGGGGATCATGATGATATCATGCTGTGGACCGAGGGAGGTGTGAGAAATGTCTCTGTGTGGAGCAGGTTGGTGGTTCAGTTCACAAAGGAAATTATAGAATTCCTTTTGAACTTTATCGTCTTGTTCAAGGATGGATGGCTGAAGCGTGGTGAACCATTCAAAAAATTGATCTTGAGTCCAGAAGAAGTGTGTATCTGGGTGTTGGAAGTGGTCTATGAATAATGAATACAGATGTGAACATTTTTGCTTCTGATGCTGGCATACGTTCCAAATTATAAAATTGTGATAATTATTGGAGTTTCATTCTCCACCATGGAATTGGAGAAAACCATTCAAGAAGCATCCAACCAAATAACTAAAATTTTTTCGAATAAAAGTGTTATTTCTAAAAGTTCTACTTAAATAAGCTATATTTGAAAAATCTATACCAAAAAGAGCTTTTCGATTAACCAACGGATGTCTGTAGGTATGTTATTCCTCATGAGTAATCGCATGCGTTCGGACCGGGCTTTATAGATCGTAAAGAGTGCATTCTGAGGAAGTGAAGGGAATCGCTTGTGAAGCTTCGCTAGAATCTCGGTTCTGTCCATACCTTCGCCTCATCGTTCAACCATATCAGAAAAAATGCTCAACATGTATCGTTGAAATGTGGTAGGTGCATTACATAATCCAAATGACATCCTCCTATATGCAAATGTACCAAAAGGGTAAGTGAAAGTAGTTTTCTCTTGATCTTTTGGTGCTATGGGAATCTGATTATATCCTGAGTAGCCATCTAAAAAGCAATAAAATTCATGGCCTGCCAATCTATCAAGCATTTGATCGATAAATGGTAAAGGAAAATGGTCTTTACGTGTGACAGAATTCAACTTTCTATAATCAATGCATACACGCCATCCTGTAGTTACTCTAGTGGGTATCAATTCATTATC